>PVJL010005889.1:0-101002 GCA_004026885.1 Lyroderma lyra
GGGAGGGAAGGATGCCCTGGGAGGGAATAACCCGGGACAACCCTTAAGACTGGGTGGTCCTAACAGGGAGGCTTTGGGACAGTGACATTTTGATTGAGATCTAAGGAGCTGCAAGAGGGTCTTTGAAACATGAGATGACCGTAGGAGAAAAAGAAGTTGAGGACACGAAGAGAAGAGTCATTCCATGAGCCCCAAACCTGTGGTCTGCGAACCAAGAGTCTCGAAGGTGGGTTCTCTGTCGGCCCATCAACTATCACACGCGTAGGAATGTGCCCAGCTCGGCACCAGGTAACTTGGATGACAAACAAAATAGGAAACGTGCTTCTTGACCTCAAGAAATTGCCACCTGGTTGGAGAGGCGAAAGTCACCCGTGAAACTATCTCTGAGAGTTTGAGAGACGTGTGGTTGGGGGAGACAGAAAGCAGATGGACCTGCGTGTGGTTTGCTCAGGAGTTGGTGGAGCAGAGAAGGTCTGATGGGCAGGGGACTGAGGCGGGTCCCTGGTTGTGCAGAGGTGAGCTTCCTCCTTGGGTCTTCCTGGTGTGGCTTTAAACCCAAAGGGAGGTGACCCAGGGCAAGTTCTTTTTTTTCCCTCTCTGACTCTCAGTTTCCTAATGTGGAAAGAAAACCTTATGTTGAGTATTAAATGAAGTAAGATCCAGGGGGGACTTGGGGGAATGGAACCCCTGTGCCCCACAGCTGTGTAGCACCCGGAGCGGCACTGGCTGAATTTCCAGGGTCTGCTGCTGCCCCCAGCCCAGCCTCCTGGTTAATAGCCAGCTTGGGAGCTAGAGACAGTGGTCCAAATCTGTGACCCCTAATTAATAGTCTTGACTGAAAGGTCGGTGGGTTTTGTGGAAACCACAGGCAACCGCGAAGGAAACCATCTGGGTTTGGGAGGAAATCAGCGTCTCTAGACACCCGCCCCGCCGTGCCCGCCCCTGCCTTCCTGACCTTCTTGGCAGTGGACATGGCCAGGTCTCGTTCAGTGCTATAAGCTGCCCAAGAACTCCAGGCAGGGTCCATCTCACACCCATTGATCAAATAGATCCTTTACTTCAGCTCATCGCATATGAAAACGGTGAAAACCAACCACAGTTCCTTCCTCAGAGAAGCACCTGGAACAACAGTCTCTATAGGCAGGTCGCAGGCCCGGTGAGCAGAGGGGAGGGAAGGCTGCGATTCCCGTCACCAGGAGAGGTCACATGGCCAGTTAGTGACAGATCTAGTTAAAAACAGGACTCACGTGCCCTGATGCAGAAAGACCTCTTTTCGGCTGCAGGTCCCTGTCTTGTGGGAGCCCAAAGGAATTAGCAACCTGTTGTAGGCTGCAGTCAGGAGGCATGCAGAGGACCCTCCCACGGGGCCTTGGGGAGGACAGAGAGCCACCCCTCCCACCCGCACGCTGCCTGCTCCTTGTCTTGGGAAGTGGCTTTGTTTATCTGGCGTCTGGCACAACCTCAGGACCCGGATCTACTTGCTCACGTGTAACCTAAGGATTCCAGGGTCGGCCTGCTGGGGCTGGGAGGCCTTCAGATTTTTCAAGATGCTTTCAATAGGAACTAGTCATTGAGTAAGTTGAGAAAATATCCACTTGACAGATGGAAACACTGAGTGCCTGAAGGCAAAAGCCTTTGTGTTAAATACTGTTGTGCCCCCTGTATGAAAAACTCTTAGTCCGTACCAAATAAAAACAACCATGTGCTGATTCCAAGAATGATAGCTTTCAGGAACTATGATTCATCCTTGGAAATTTCTGAGAAAATCTGTTCATAGAGATCAGAGGCAAACATGAGAAGAATATAATCAAAGAGCCCACAGATTGGGATCAAAATACTTATTTACCTTTTAAAGAGAAAAGTCAAAGAAACCAAGCAATCTTGTTTTAAAAAAAGAAGAAAATAAAGAATTAAGTTAAAGAAAAGCTATCATACCAGAGTAAGTAGATACATCAAAAAGTCAGAAAGATAATTAAAGATGAGGACCTAATTACAGATGACATAGGTTTAGACCAGTGATTCCCAACCTTTTCCCATTTGTGTACCACTATTAAACCCATTTCTATATTATAATAATAAACAGTACCTCTTGTTTTTTAAATAGCTGTTTTAAATACTGACATTCTTGTTCAGTGCCTATTTTAATGTAAAATAGTGGCAACGAGATATTAAGTTAGAAAGAAAAATCACTACACTAAAAGGACAAACCACAGATTAAATTGTACAATATTCGTAACAGATATTGATAATGAGGATCAAGTATTAAAACATTAAATAAAAAACTATTTGAAAAGAATCACGATTAAAGACAACCCACTGACTTTTACTCAGCCAATAACTAAACTGATCTATCAGTCTGGCTAGGATGTAGTTTTATGTTTGGGGAAGTTCTAGAAACATCACAGATGGATCGTTCTGAAACTGTGCATAATGACTGGTAGAAGAGCGTTTTGGGGGAAGGGTTCATAGCCACGCCCTCACCCATCAGCATTCACTGATGTGACCTAAGTTTGAAGTATCTCCATTAACGGTGATTCAAACTTAACATTTATTGTTCCATAACTAAAGTTTTGCATTTTTTAACTTGTTTTTTCGCCATTACTGATGATTTTTCACGTCCCCCTGAACAACCCAGCACTTACGCTGGTGGGTACACGTACCCCCGCTTGGGAACTGAAGGCTTAGACTAACCATCAAACACAGACAGGTCTGAAAAGAGGGGAAAGGTAATGCCAAACTTAAAGAAAGAAGTCCAAACGACTGCAGTTACACCCTCGCCCCCAGCCTTAGCTTCCTCCTCATCCTCTCTCAGACTCCGTTCAGATCCAAATGTAAGATTCTACAAGAAAAGTAGCTAAATGAAAAAGAAATCATTTCTTTCCCTTTTAACTAAAACACTACAGAGGTAATTTTTAAAGAAAAAGTAAAACTTATCTTTGAGAAGGAAAATCAAAATCATCCATCCTACCACCTAGAGAAAGCTACTGTGACTATTTTAATGTATATACTCCAGATTTTTATATATAAATATAGGTAATTTTGTTATTAACTATCTTCAGTCAACAAAATACTTCACAGATACTTTCTCATCCTCGTTTTGTTTCCTCGTCATTGTTGTCATTGTTTGTGATGACTGTCATTGATTATAGTGTAAACGAAGGCATCAGAGCATATTAGCTACAGGACGTGCCACAGGGCAACTGCCCTGAATGGAAGAGAGGAAGAGGGTTGAGAGAAAAATAAAACAATGTACGACGCCCTCTAATTTTCAAAACACTTTCTACATAAAAGCTTTATAATCTACAAAGTGTTTTTACAACTTCTCTTACGACTGCCCAGAGAGCAAATAGGAAACATCAATAAACACTACTGAATAAATGAAAAAAACAACAACTCATTATTATATGAATTCCTCATAAACTGGGGTGACATAGGCATCATCGCCATCATGTAACAGTTTTTACAGGTTGCCTCTGTCATCTTGGTCAAATCCATTATGATTCATGTAGCATTTTGCATAAACCCTTCTCATTTGAGCTTCAAAGCTGCTCTGTAACTAATAGCATTTTAGTCCCATTAAAAAGAGATGGAGGGGGCTCCCTGGTGGTGTAGTGGCTAGGCTTTGGTGCTCTCAACGCCACAGCCTGGGTTCGATTCCCAGCCAGGGAACTAACCCCCTACCCCTCACCAAAAAAAAAATGAGAAACAGAGGCTCAGTGGTGAAGCTCAGATAGTGTGGGAGCTTGACCTTGAGTCTGAACCCATGACACTTCCCATTGCTTCCCCACTGGGAAATGCCCTGCTGCACCTTTATTTAAGCAGTTATGGTGGGACAGAATCACTCATGTGCTGGTTTATCGTTCAGCTCTGGGGTGTGGATGGGGCTGGGGCTGGGAGGGGTACCCTGATTTGAAGTATTTGCTGATTTCCCTCATGTAAATACTCCTACTGTAGCTGACTCGAAGCCACCATGTCACTGAACTCAGAGATGGAAGGAGATGACCAGCAGAGACAGCTGGCTCTCACAAGTCCCTGGATGGAACAAACACTCCTTCCACATGATTTATTTCTGAAGGCCAGGGACTGTATCTCTTTCCAATTTTCACAATGCCATGCACACAGGCAGCAATAAATAGACTCTTAGGCATAAATATTTAGCCTGGTTTTGTTGTTTTCAGTCTCTCATTCTCTTCCATTTCTCACCTGGACTTGGGGGAGCATGTGGGGACAATCCTGTCACTTCAGCCGTTTCCTTCTTCTCCACCTTCCTTTGTGCCCTGGCCACAGCCTGGGGCACAGGCAAAATGACAAAAGGCTTACGGTCTCAATGCTTTATAGTCTTTTAAGACCAGCTCTTCCCAGCCCCAGCACCTTGCTGTTTCTCGGAACATCTCTGTTGCTTTCCCGGGGGTCAGAGGGAGGTAGAGGCGGCAGACGGCGGGAGGAGGCTGAAATCAGGTCTGTTGGTACCGTCCTTCAAGATTGAATTGGTACAAAATTTGTAAACAATTTGGAAACCTGGAAGTTGCCAGTTCTACCAACCAAGGCTACAACTCCTGGGGTTATTCCCCCTTGACCCCCAAACATCTTACTGGGGATTTTCTGCTGTGGATCTTAACTAGAGAGTTGGTCTTCGGTGATTCACTCACTGCCTCAGGGAAAAATGTGCTCTGGGACAGGGAGAGCCAGGAGGAGGAGGAGAAAAGTCAGACTTTGGCGCCCTCTGCTGGAAGCTGCTATTTTTACATGCCAGGTATGAATGCAATAAAATTGACAAAATAGAAATGTAGTATTCTGTTGATTTCTAACATCTCTTATAAAAAGAAATATGGAAAACATGAATGTGATAAAACATTAGTTAATACTAACTTCTCCTCTATTAAAACATTTATCAAATCTGCTATTAGATTGAATTCTAGCCCTACCTTTCCCACTCCAACCTACTTTCCCTTCAAATACAGTAGAAGAGCCAAAGATTAGAGAATGAACCGTGGGAAAAGCAAAGGCTAGGAAACCCCACTGACTGGAGAAACAGGCGATTCTACCTGCAAAGCCAGCACAGCCCTCCCTCTCAAGGGAGAAAAAAATGTACTTCCAGCAACTTCTAAAATCAGGTAACCACAGCAAAATGTGCCAGCTGCTTGCACTGCCAGGTCACACACCTCGCAGCAGCTCTGCTGGAGTGCCCCTGCCCGCTGCGGTCTGGGGCAGAAGTCTTCACCGGGCAGGTGACATTGGTGGCTGACATGCAAACGCTGCGTTGTGCGGCTCCATTCCCGGACCAAGGTATAGCTTCAGAAAAGCTCGGGTTGCTCTCCTCCTCTTCTGTTGCTCTCCTCCTCTTCTGCTTCTGAGTTTTATTTCACTCAAACTCATGGTCAATGGCTTATATATAGGACACTGATAAGTAATTTTTACTCTTCTCAAAAAGACCAGACCTATTTTCACGATGATATGACTTGCTATTTATGCATCATTTGAGGTTTTCAAAGGCTGTCACGGCTGCCACCTCACAACGCCCTGGGAGGTGGGTGGGAAAGTGCTGCTCCCAGTGCCACAGGTGAGAAACTGAGGCTGAGAGGAGGCTAAGCGCATCTCCAGACTCCGCAGACCCCCCTCTGGCTCCCAGGCAGGGCTCTTTTAGGGGCAGGGCCTTGTAGGGCCCAGGGACCACGTGGGGTTTACATTGTGTGGAGCAGTGATGAGGTCAGCCTCACCAAAGCCTGGGTGACCTGGGTGTCCCCACCCCGACCCCAGGTCACCCTGGCAGGTGGAGCTGGGGAGAAAAATCATTCTGGGGACACGCTTATGAACACCTGGGCCTGGGGTGTTCCCAAGATCATTGTTGAGCACCCACTGTGTGCCAGGGACCCAAAGCCAGCCCAATCCCATGCTGTCCTCAAGGGGCTTTCGGTTAGATAGGCAGGTAGGACAGGTATGGGTGACCACAGTGTGTGCGGATTTTCCCACACCAGTCAATTCTCCAATACATGCTGGGTGTCTGACAATTCAATTCAGTTCTGACACCATCTACCTGGAGGTGGCGTCAGATCCCACAGGTTAGGGCTCAGTCCTGCAAGAATGCCCCCCACCCACCTTCAGACACCAGGTCATCACCTGTGCTTGGGACCAACTCTAAATCAGAGTATTCCCATGACCCCTGCCTCGAAACTTCGCTGGAATAGTTCACGGAACTCAGGAAGCGGTTTATTTCCTGGACTGCTGGTTTATCGTGAAAGGATACAACTCAGGAACGGCCAGGTGGATGAGGTGCCAGCGCACATTCTCGCTGAGCAGCCACTATCCCAGCACCTGCATGTGTCCACCAACCCAGGAGCTCTGCGAACCCCCTACTTCAGGGGAGGTCAGGAGGTGACCCCTCTAATCACCTGGTGGGTACCCCTGGCAATCAGTCCCCCTCCTTAGAGGCCTACCAAAAGTCACTTCATTTACATAAACTCAGGTGTGCTTGCAAGGGGCATATTCTGCTAGGCTGACCAGATGTCTCTTTTTAAATGGGACAGAAAACGGTTGTATCCCATTTCAAATGGTACATGTGGTCAGCCTAGTCTCACTGGGTTAAATTCAAGGTGTCAGAAGGCTGATGTTATGTACCATTTGAAATGGGACAGTACCATTGTTTTCTGTCCCGTTTAAAGTGGGACAACTGCTCAGCCTACTATAGGCAATACCAAACCATGGAAAGGTTTTAGAACTCACTGTGCTAGCAACATGGCAGTGCAGGCTAGAAGCTGGAGACCTTGCTAGGTGGTGACATTGGGCTGTTAACCTAAAATGAAAGGCCAAAGTGAGAGGCAACAAGCATTTATTTGAGATCCTGAAGAATTTGGGTAACACTGATTCACACAGGAACCCAAATAGTGTTTGGATTCGGAGGGGAAGGCAAGGGGTATTTATGAGAAATGAAAAGGGAACAATTAGAACATCAATGGAAGAAAGGAATTTTTATAGGTGCAAAAGCTAACATAGGGATGCTAACTCTAAAAGTGACTTTGATTTTCAGTCTGATAGTCATAATTTATAACATCTTTGCAAACAGCTGTTTGGAATACAATAATGCATTAAGCCCAGCCCAGAGACTATTTTGCAGGGTTTTTAACTTTGCAAGGCTTTGAGCACAAAGCTGTGCAGGGTAGATCCTCTGGGATGGCGGCTCCAACTCTATTTTGAAGTGGCTTTGTTTATGTTATTATTTTATTTTATTATTATTTTTTTTGTTATGTGGATAGTTCCCTGACTGGGAATCGAACCCAGTCTGCTGCATTGACAGCACCGAAGCCTTAGCCACTACACCACCAGGGAACTCCTGTTCATGTTATTTTTTATGGGCACCATGTGGGAAATGATGTGATACAAAAAAGGCTGGCCCAGGAGATGGAGAGAAGGATGCAGAAGTGAGAAGTGGTTGGAGTATGTGATCAAGGCTGGTGCTGTGTGATGGTGAAGAACTCAACTTTAGAATAATACAGATCCAAGTTTCAGTCCCTCTATTTATTAGCTCTGTGACCTTGAGCAAGTTCTCTGTGCCTCAGTTTCCTTGTCTATAAAATGCTGCATGTAAGAGTGCCTATCTCTTACAATTTGTATATCAGATGAGCATGTTAGGGATTAATATCATGTCTGGCACATAGGATGTGCTCAATAAATATTAATTATAATTATTACTACAGGTTAGCATGGGAGGAAAATGGAATGGGAGAAGTTGGAGAAGACTCGGGTTTCTAGACAGGGCCAGAGTAGAAAGATGGTGTCATGGAGCTCGTTGGGAAATCCAGGTAGGTTCCAGCTTTGGGAAGGTTGACTTTAAGATGCCTGTGAGACATTGAAGGAAATCTCCACCAGGCATTCAGTAGAGAGATCTCAGCTGCCCTGGGAGGTCTGGGGACGTCACAGCACAAAAGGGAAAGTTTAAGCCAGTAGAGGATGTGAAACCATTTGGAAGGGACCTTAGTGTGGGAAGAGGAGAGAACTCAGATGGCACTAGCGTGCAGCTGTGACAAGAGGAAGGGTGCCCAGCTAGGGTGCTGGGGGTTGTCGCCAAGGGTGGACGGAGGCTGTCTGGAGCTGGGCTGCCAGGGGAGAGGAGGCCTCCCCCAGAAGCCCGAGTGTCTGCTTTCTGACAAGCAGCTCACAAAGGAGGTCAGACATCTGCCTGGCCCCCAAGGAACCCTTACAAGAAGGCTTCCAGGAGCTCCAAAATCCTCTCTTCATTGGGCTTCAGTTCTATTTTAGTTGTCTCTTCTCTTTCTTCTCTCTTCTTTCTGGATAAACAATCACTTGCAATATCTCTGCCCATCTCAACCTTTGTTTCTGGGATAGAAGCTCAGGGTCCCAGCCCTCGGGTGGAGGGCAGGTCTGCAGAATGCATTACATGGGCCAGCTGGGCCAGGCCAGGTGTCCGCCTGGCCTCCCAGCTCTGCAGAGCTTCCTCCCTGGCCCTGTGGCACTCCACCCCACACATCAGGACCTTGAGAAGCGAGTTGAACACTGGCCAGGAAGGAAGGAAGTGTTGGAGGTCTGTGGGAATGCAAGGCAGCTGCTTTACAATCTTTGTCTTTACAAAAGGTCCATGCATTTAAAATAAACTTTGAAGCACGTCTAGTTGTGCAACAATGCCATACATGCCTAGGGCAGGCAAGAAGTCGTATATGCCTTTCTACTCATTACATATCGCCATGTGTTTGGAGACATACTAGTGGGCACTAATGGGTGCTCATACCCTCAGTTAGCACAGGGCTGTTCCTCTTCTGTCCTTCAAATTCTCCCCCCACCCACCATGATGAAAGGGCACCCTAAAGCAAATCTGAAAAAGATGCCCCTGAGAGCCCCCTCTATGAGTCAAAGGTTGGGTGTTCTCCCTGTGATGACCCGTGTTCTCTCTGCTGACACTACACAGTTTGGGTGTAAGCTGGACAGTTATTTTTGATCCTGTATAAGGAAATCTTGGGATGTCAATGAAATGCAGTTTAATTAAATTATAGGTACATAGTGACGAGTGATGAGGATGATGGTTAAAGATTAGCAAACACGTCTCTAACACTGAATGGACCAGGCACTGTTTCAAGCACTTTACCTATAATAACTTTATCCTTGCAACAACCAGATGAGGTAGGTGCTATTATTAGCCAATTTAATAAATGAGGAAACTGTCACAGAGAAGTTAAGTAGCTTGCCCAAGATTGCACAGCAGGGAAGTGGTGGAGCCGGGATTTGAACCCAGGAGCCTGCTTCAGCATCCCTGCTCTCAGACTTTACAGTTGTGCAATCTCATGGATGTGGATTCACTCTGTACGGCATTTTTAAAAATGGAAGTCTCTTGGGGTTCCCTGGTGGTGTAGTGGCTAGGCTTCCGTACTCTCAGCACTGCGGCCTGGATTT
This sequence comes from Lyroderma lyra, assembly GCA_004026885.1. Lineage (NCBI taxonomy): Eukaryota > Metazoa > Chordata > Mammalia > Chiroptera > Megadermatidae > Lyroderma > Lyroderma lyra. Next base: position 9,400 of record PVJL010005889.1, read on the forward strand.
GATTGATTCCCAGCCAGGGGACTACCCCACCCCCTCAAAAAAAATTTAATTAATTAGAAAAAAGGAAGTCTCTTTGATCCTGTCCCTGTTCCTATTTTCACTTCTGATCCTCAGCTCTCTCTAGCTTCTCCCCTTGCTAATTCACACAAACTTTCCCTTCAGTTTGGCCTTGATGACCGTCAGTTCCCTAGAGCCTTACAGGTACCTGGCTCCTTCTTTCAAACAGTCTGGCTTCTGGAAGGTCACTTCTCACTCACTGCATGCGGACTGACCTCCCATCTTTGTCAGCCTGAGGAAGGCTGTGTCTGGAATGATGGAGAGGAAGGGACTATCATCTCTGGAGGGGATGAGACAGCCCCCCTGTGCAGAGCTGTCAGATGGAAAAGGGGAGCTGTCTCCTCTGTGGATAAAAAGACCTGAAGATGCTCATATATTATTGGGGGAGCCCCAACTGATACTGTATTTTCACAGTGGAATTTTCACAGTATGTAACAAAATACTGCATGCCTGTTTCCTTAGCAACCCAATTCTCTAAACCTACATTGCAATGTGCTGGCAAAAAAAAAAAAAAAAAAAAGTTGCAAAAAGTGTCTGTGTAGAAGGACACACGTGGCAGCTTTGACTCTAAGAACAAAACCAAAAAAGCAATCTCAGTGCCCCTCAGCGCTTGGGTCAGTGAATTGAGTGGCTTCTGCCGCTAACAGTAAACTGATCTGTATACGCTGACTGAGGCGACCCACCCAGTGTTGCCAAACGAAAACCATGTGCAGGGCAATATGCACCAAATGTACCACTAAAGACGAGTGTGTGGAATGAGGTTGTGAGTTTTTGGTCAGTAGCTCATCTTTATTTCACTTAGTAGTAGAATTCTGGTCTCTCACCACCCCCTACCCCAGCCCTGTCCATTTTAAGCAGGAAGCTAAAGACCACATTAGCTTGGGGGGAGGGGCACAAAGATCCCAGGGGCAGGGTGGCCCAGTCCCACACGTAAGCAGCAGCTCAAGCCTCCCTTTAGCCAGGTTTGCTAGGTCTCAAATCTGGCCAACGGGATGTGCTCACATCCTTCAAAAGGAAGTCAGTTGTCATTCACTTCCTCTGTCCCCTTCCTGCATGGAACCCCAGAGATAACACGGTGATGCAGACAAGGACCCAGCCTGCTAGGGAATGGAGGCAACTACTGCCGGTCCCCCTCCTCCGATCGCTTCTAGAAAGGGAAAGAAACTTCCATCCTGCTTGAGCTACTATATTTTGGGGGCCTCTGTTAGCAGCGAATCCTACAGCCTAAGTAATGTGAAGTATAGTTGTAATATTCCCACTACTGATAACAATAATTAACACACACCTAGTGCTTATTATGTGCCAAGCACTGTTCCAGGGGCTAGACGTGTCATAAGTTGTTTAATCCTCACAGCAACCCCATGAGGTGAATACCATCATTGTCCCCATTTTACAAATGACAACTGAAACACAAGGGGGTCAAGTAACCTGCCATGGTCTTCCGAGGAGAGTGGCGGGGTCGTGCACCTAAGCTGCCCAACTCCAGACTCCAGGCTCCTAATATGGACCCCAAATGACCTCTGGAGTGTGAGGTTTAGGGCGGGAAAGGAGAAGTGTTCCTCTTGACAGTATGTCGTGCATTACTTTTATAATTTAGAAAAGGGAAGATTTTATTAGAAGTCTAAATATTTCAGTGAAAAATAAATACAATGAAGAGTGGTGACATTGACTTAAAATATAACTTAAAAAAAAAAGAAAAAAACATCTACTTTTCAGGCCCGAGTTGCTCACTCAGCCTCATGGAAGCAGCAGAGGCTGCCCATGGCGAGCTCCGATATTCTAACAAGAGAGAAGAAAGGATGGATTTGATGCTCAGCCCGGCAGATGGGACTAAAAATGCTCCCCAGATGGGCCCGACAAGCCAGCTGATCCTGTTGTCCAAACAACCAGTTGAACACATTCTTCATTTTTCATCATTTGTTTTGCCATAATATATATTCAGTGTAAACCTAGAAAGAAAAATACTCCTGAGTCAGCCAGTCCTCGCTTGGAGAGTTGTGGCCCCGTCTCTCTCTCCATCTGTAAATATTTAGAGCTGCAATTCCTGGAAGAAGAGAAGTGTTTGACTTTCGCAAACTTCCCAGTGCTGCCCCGCAGGGCATGCATTCTGAGCCACGAGGTTGCACCATATTTGGGCTGAAATGAGTGCACGACTGACTGTCTTCGTTGCAGATCTTCTAACTGGAATGAAGGACGTGAGGTCTGTACAGTTGGCACAGGAATAAATGGACTCGGGGCTCCGTCCACTCACCCACCTGCACAGCCCCCTGCCGCTCAAGTCCACCGAGCTGGGACTCACTCTTCTGGAAGACAGCTGCATGCATGTGCTCTCTTGTCTCTGGTGAGATTTCTGAGAGCAGAAGAGGCTGCCTGGCCGTGCAGAGAGGAGCCCGTACTGCTTCAAAAGCTCGCTGGTGATGGGAGTTGTCCTTCTACAGCTCTGTCATGGAAAGGACCCTGGGTAAAGTGTAAATGTGAATTGTGCATGTAGAAAAAGGGATTGTGTTACTATTCTAAATTTCCTAACTATGACAATGGTACTTTATTCTTAGGAGACCCAGGCTCAAGTGTTTTAGGCAAGAAGGGTCATGATATCCGTAATTTACCCTCAAATGGTTATGCAAATGGCAATAATGATATACAGAATAAGACTGAAAGACAGAAAGCAAACATAGCAAAATGTTAACAGCTTGTGCTTTTGGATACATTCCTTACTAAGTTTTGTCAAGGTCTGAAAACTTTCAAAATGAAGAACTGAAAAAAAAAATGACCACCACCACCAAATACCCCCAAACAACTCGATTCATAATGGGCAAAAGACTTGAATAGACATTTCTCTAAAGAAGATCATACAAATGGGCAATGCATGAAAAGATGCTGTACATCACTAATCATTATGGAAACACACATCAAAACCACAGTGAGATGCCACCTCACCCCCGTCAGGGTGGCTACTACTAAAACAACAAAAACCAAAACAGAGAACGAGTATTGGTGAGGACATGGAGAAGCTCGAACCCTTGCGGACCGTTGGTGGGAGCATAAAGTGGGAAGCAGTGAAGTGGTGCCTCCAAGAAAATTTGAAAAAGCAGAATTCCCATGTGATCCAGCAATTCCACTTCTGGGTATAAAAACCCAAAAGAATTGACAGAAGAAACTCCAACAGACATTTGCACACTGATGTTCACAGCAACATTGCACACAATAGCTTTAGTGGAGGAAACCCAAGTGTACGTTGAAGGATAATTGGATAAACAAAATGTGGAGTGAACGTGCAATATTATTCAGCCCTACAGAGGAAGGAAGTGCTGGCCCATGGTACAACGTGGATGAACCCGAAGGACGTCTGAGGTACCTAGGGTCGTCGAAATCACAGAAACTGAGAGGAGAGGGTGGGTGCCAGGGGCTGGCGGGGAGGAGGAGAATGGGGGGCTATTGCTTAATGAGGGCAGAGTTTCAGTTTTGCAAGATGAAAAGAGTTCTGGCACTGGATGGTGGTGATGTTTGCACAACAATGAGAATGAACATAACACCACTGCACTGTATACTTGAACATGGGTAAGATGGTGAATATTATGTTATGTGCATTTTCCCACAGCTTTGGTAAGCTTTAAAAAATGACCAGAGGGAGAAAAAAGCGCTTGGCAACCATCACAGTAATAACTGGTTCCGGCAAGAATCATCATCATGGAGTTAAAATTTGAGGGTAAAATTTTGATGAAGAACAGGGTATTTATATAGTCTCAAATGAACTCCCTGCAACATACTTCTTAATTACACAGAGAAATACAGTGGCTTCGTAGGAGACAAATCTAGGAGGTGTGACAGTACTGAGTGGCCACAGTGACCACCAGCAGCTGTTGGACCTGCATCCTGATGTGGTCATTGAAAAGGGTGCCACAGCACCTCTGCTGACTCCGGCCAAAACGTATGAAAAATCTGATCTAATTACAAAGGAAACAACAGAAAAACCGAAATTGAGAGACAGTCTACCAAATAATCGATCTGTACTGTTCAAAAATGTCCAGGTCGTGAAAGATAAAGAATGACTGAGGAATGCTTTCGAAGTAAGGAAGGCTAAAAAGACACGATACCTGAACGCAGTGTATAACCTGGGGTATTGGTTTAGTATCAGAGGACATCATCTGGACATTTGGCGAACTCTGTAAGAGTTATAAGATCTGCAAATTAGGTGATAGATATTTGATTATATATTATATACCTATATATAATCAACATGAATTTCCCTATTTTGGCAATTGTATTGTGGTTATGTAAGCAAGTGTTCCAGTTTTTAGGAAATATATAGTAAAGTATTCAGAGGTAAAGGGGCATTATGTTCACAACTTACCCTCAAGTAGTCTATTAAAAGTGTGTGTGTGTGTGTGTGTGTGTGTGTGTGTGATGCCAAAAAATGTACACACATTTTAAGAAAGGAAAAACTGTATTAAAATTGTAATACTCAGTATATACTGATAACAAAAGATGAATGCAAGTCACATTGACTTCTGCAATGACAAGAGGTGCTCAAAGTGGTCACCATCAGCATCCAGACGCTTCTGATTATGGTGAACTACTGTCTGAGTAATGGTGACCAAAGTGTCCACCTGTATCCCTGCACATGCCGTTTCAGTGTCTTCCCGAAGTACCCCCAGTGTAGCCGGTTTTCTACAGCATCCTTTAGGGTCCCCCATGGGCAGAAGTCAGGAGAACGTGGGGGAAACTCAACTGCCCCTGTTCGTCCTGTCCATTGTCCTGGCAAATGATTTTGTGCTCCTAGAATGACAACCGTGATTCCACCATTTTCTTTGGCTGTCCTGCCTGTCACAGCATCCATTTGATTAACACCATCTTTGGAGTGAATTCACACTACACATTGCTGCCGTAATTGAATTCAATTTCAAAGAGTAATACATACATAATATTTCTTAAAATGTGTATATGTTTTTTGGCACCCCAGTAGGTACAGGCTGTCCAGAAAAAAAGCCACCATAAATGCCTCTATTTTTCATATTTCGTGGTTGGATGCTTTCCAGACAGCATGTTCATACACACACACACACACACACACACACACACACACACACGAAGAGAGAGAGACAGAAACAGAGACAGAGACAGAAAGAGGAGAGGGAGAGAGACAGAGAAACAAAGCAAATGTGGTAAAATATTAACATTGGAGGAATTCTGGGTGAAGGGTAGGTGAGAAATTTCTGCATTATTCTTGCAACTTTTATCTAAGTGAAAATTACATAAATCAAGACAAAATATTAAAACAATAACGAAAGGCAAGTGGAACCCCAGGCAGCTTGTGCTGGAGGTCTGATGATAATAACCTAGAAAAAGGTGTATTGGAAATCAGGATGTAGAAATAGGAAGATTAAATTTTATCTTGAAGACCTCAGCATCTTCCAAACCAAACACAAGATAGACGGAAGAATTGAGCTTCAGCGGTTTAAAATATGATCATCTTACTCATGAATTAGGAGAATTCTCTTGGACATGAAGCACTAACACAATTAGCTCTACCTAAATTCTGGTTAATAAAGGACTCTCCCATGGCCTGTGTGGTCAGTGGCCAAACCTTGCAGAACAGATGTCTCCTCAAGTGAACTAGCCAATTGAGCTATTTTTTCAGTTAATTGCCTGGATTTTCATCTGAATAAACCAAATAGACAAGTTATCTTGGCTTCTTACAGATTTAGCTCACTTCCTGAATTTTGTCTTCCGGCCTCATTTAGATGATAGCAGACAACAAAAGAATACAGGTCAAAAAAGTGCAGGGTTTAACTTTAATGAAACAAAACAAAAGTGGTATATTATTATAATGACAAGTGCATATGCTTCCGCCTTTGTCGTATGATTCTTAAAAGCACTATTGAATTCTCAAACTATTAACTTTTATTAATGTGCACACAATCTTGAGTGAGATTCCGTGAACTTTGGAAAAAAATAAAACACACGATCTTTACCCCAAAGCACTTAGATCTGGGGTGAAAAAAAAAAACACATGAAATGACTAGAGAAAAATACCTAATGATTCTGTACGCTTAGAAAGTGACCAGAGCATGGCATGAAGTTAAGTATCCAAATGAAGATTACAATTACACACCAAATGTATTTGAAACTATAAATGCTAAAGAGTAGCCGGCACTCAGCCCACATTGTCCTAGTAGGAGACACAGCATAGATGTCATAGCCCCCAGGCACCAGGCGATGTGCAGTCAGTGCTAGGCTAGAAATAAGAAATGACAGATAGTTTACAGTATATAGTAGACGTACTTAAGCACCATAACTCCAATGAAATAAGGGGACAGGAGCATATGTAAATATTGCATGAACATTACATATAAACAAGGGAGCAAATATATCTTGTGGATGAAAATTGAGGGAGAAACCTCTCTTTCTATACAAAGGAAGGACCGTGTGATAGAGGATTAGCTCTGGTTTTAGATACACGGGGATTCAAATCCTGGCTCTTCCACTACTGTGGGAAATGGGGCAAATCTCATTCCCCCCACATCTACTGTGAGGCTACTGGCTTGTGCAATTGTTAGTTGTATTAATTGTGCTAAAACATACTTAACATCCCACAGTGTTACTGTTATGTCTGTCTTCCTCAATAGACTGTGAACTGCTCACGAAAGGGATTGTGTCTTAGCGGTCATGTATTTTTGAATTCCTAGTACAGTGCCTGATTCCTGGTGGATTCTTAGTAAATGTTAAAATAATAAATATCACGAAAACTGTACCTTTAGATAATAATGATGGCTTAATAGTAACTGAGTACTCTGTGCTAGGAGCATTTCATGGATTGCCTTATTTAATTCTCATAACAGTCTTTTGATTATAGGTGTGACCATCCCATGCTAACAGAGAGGATGAGAGACTTAGAAACCTTGCCACGGTTTTGTTTTTTTTTGGGGGGGGGGCGGTGCGGGTAGCTACCTGGCTGGGAATCAAGCCCAGGCCGCGGTGTTGAGAGCACCGAAGCCTAGTCACTACACCACCAGGGAACTCCCTCTTGTCACGTTTATAGGGCTAGTAAATGGTGGAGCCCAGGCCTCAGCTGAGCTGGATGCCAGCGCAACTCTGAACCAGCAAAGTGGAGAATTGCTTTTGCTCCTATATTCCTGAGGAAAATTCTAATAGGAGTTGTAGAAGCTGTCTGAGTACCAAAAAGGGTGAGAGTTTATGAAAGGGTTGAGAGCATGCAGGGCATAGGTGATAGCTTCAGAGCCAGCTCTGATGTGAGACAATGGTGAGATGGCGTTTGTAGGAGGAGTGTCACAGGCACACGCTGGGTTTTGGGATCCGTGCTGTGTGCAGGTGAGCACAAAGGATGAAGAAGGGTCTCCATTCCGAGTTCCTGGAAGTTGGAATGGGCAGTGCTGGGGCCCAGAGATGGATGGCCCAGCAGATGAAGCTACGAATAGCACAGGGTAGAGTCAGGAAGTACTTCTGGGATGGGGCTCAGTGCCACCATTCCAGGAGGGAGCTAAAGGAAAAGTCACTGGGTTTGGCAGCAGATTGCAGGTGGTATTAGTCACTCTTTAACAACAAGAGAAGAAAATGTAGCAATACAGAGGCCACTTAATGTAGATGGTCATTGGCACCAATTTAAGGCCAACAGGAATCTCCAATTTGGGGTGTGGTGGAGACTTTATTCAGGGCAAATAGCTCAACTGTGATAAAACATGGCTGTAGAGCATCTCAACAAGGTTACAGTTGTGGAAGAGCAGGGATGTGAGGTGGCCCTCTTGCCAAGCCTCTCTCCAGTTAGACAGCACTGCTCCACCTTAGTCTGCAAGATGCCTTCCATGTTTCAGGGCTACAGGGGAAATGTAATCCTAGGTGTAAGGGGAAAGTAGCCCCCATAGAGGGAGGGGAGCAGATTTGCATAGAGAGAAATCCAGGCCCTTGGTCCTTGATTGGGCCATCTTCATACAAATGAAAAACTCCAAATTCTCACAGTGTGATTGGTCCAAAAAGCACTGTCCTGATTGGTTGGCGTGAAGCTGTTCTGATTGCTCTGTGAAGATGCTGAGGGAGAGCTGCATAGCTCTGATGGGACAGGGAAAGTCTCAATCTTATTGGCTGACATATGATTCCAAGAACTCTTTTATAAGGACTGGCTCAGAAAGCAGAACATAACGCAGGCAGCCTGTAGTTTAGTGCCCCACAGTGTGGACTGTGGGAAGTTTAGTGCAGGCATCTCCCTGAAACATGGCTAGTGTAAGAGGCCCCTGTTCAACAATGGCCACTAGGCTCTGTTTATAAATTTGCACCTTAAGCCACCAGGAGGACTTCTTAACAGGTACATACACTCTTGGAGTCAACATCCTGATGGCTAATGGGTTTAAAAGATGTCATTCGTAGATCAAAGACTTTATGTTCAGAGGGTATATTTTCTTTGCTTGTTCATATTTGCTACTGGTTCAGGACTCATGCTCCCTAAATATCATTATATAGAGAACTTGCTGTTTTGGGGAAAATTATTCCAAAGTGATTCCCAGGTCCTCAATTTTAGCTGGCTACAGAAACAGGGATGACTATTGACCTTTACAGGTAAACAACATCAAACACACACTCAACTCCCAGGGTCCCAGGTCCCCTCTTCCCTGACTTCAAAAGGCAGCCCTGGGTTTGCAGCCCAATTCTAACTCCCTCTCTCCATATTAAATTTATAATTAAGTCTTACTTTTTCTTTCATTGTAATGCCTCTTAGATTAATTTTTCTTGATTTCCACCTTTTCCTTTCTCAACCCTATTTTTTTTTTTTCTTTTCAGCGTCCTCTAATGATCTGTCTCTACTTGCAACCCAGTGACAAATTAATGATCAACTGGTTATCTGGGATGCCACTTACATTACTTTGCCCTGTTGCCGAGCACTCAACGGCTCTCTGAGCATTAAAGCGAGTACAAACCCCTCGGTTTATTAAAAGCTTTACTTGAACAGTCCTTTCCCAAATTCTCCGCTGGGGGATGGTACTTGACTCCACCCACAGCTCAGCCCTCCGCTCTCCAGAACGTCCTTTCTCCAGCTTCCTGATGAAATTCCGCCTTCTGCATTAGACCTGGTCGGACTCCCCATCCTACGCCAAGCTCTCCTTGGCCAGTCATTCCAGCCCGAATGTCTTTTAGCACTTGGGGACCCCACCACACTAACGCTGAATTATGTTGCACACACGTGACTCAGTCTCGGAGGGTGGGACCCCATTTCTGGCGGCACTTCCACATTAGGGAGCCCAGAATCCCGCCTCAGTCACGCTAGAAGAATGGATTGGGGGTAAAGGAACGTGCTCCTGGCCCTGCCCTTTCTCGCCGGTCCCCGGCAACTACACCTCTGTCCACCAGAGTCGGACCGCGTGGGTCTGCTCTTCCGACGCCGCCAGGCGGCCTCGGGGTAGGCACACAGCCCACTACTCAGGGGCACATCTGCGTCCAGGGCGCTTCCCCAACGCCTGCTCCCCACCACTCGGCCCTGACCGCAGACAGCGCAGAGCCGGGCGCTCTGCTCCCACCTCCCGCCCCGCAAGCGGCTGCCTGTGGGAGCCAGTCTGTTCTCGGGACCCCCGGCCGCCGGCGCTCACCACTCCGGGAACTAGCGGCCGGGGGCACGGGGTCGCTCTCTCTCCCGCGCGGCCATTGGGCGGCCCGGGCGCGCCCTGCGCACTGCCGGCCCTCCCCACCTCCCCGGTTCTCCTCCCCCAGCCCCGGGGAGGGGCTGCCGAGGGGCGTCCGGTTACATCTCCGCCTTCCATCCTCCCGCGCCGAGCCACTGGGCTAGCGGGACCGCAGCTGGGGACCATGTGGGCCGCGGGCCGCCGGAGCCGGGCTGCGTGGACGCGGGCGCTGCTGCTGCCGCTGCTGCTGGCCGGGCCCGCGGGTTGCCTGAGCCGGCAGGAGCTCTTTCCCTTCGGGCCCCAGCACGAGGACCTGGAGCTGGAGCCGGGCGACGACCGCGTGTCTGCAGCCCTGGAGCTGAGCACTGCGCTGCACTTCTACGACAAATCCGACCTCCACTCGGTCTACGTGAGTGTGCCAGGGCAGGGAGGGGCGGCTGGAGGAGTGACAGGGGGGCCGAGCGGCGTCGGGAGGAAGGAGGCCGGTGGCCGGGGCTCCTGCTGAGCCGGACGGATGTGGGCGTCGGGGGGCGGGGACCGACCCGCTGGCCACCAGGCTCTGGGCGCGCGCTGGGTCTCGAAGCCCACTGCGCTCCGGCCTCCGCCCGGCCCCCGACGTCTCCACTGGTCAGTGTCTGCGAGGAGCCCGCGGGGCTGGGGAGCTGGCCCCATCTGCGCGGTCCTTCTTGCGCCGTGCCGGCTCCAGGACCCCAAGACCTCGCGTCCCCGGGACCCCAGGCGGGGTGTCCTCCCTGGCACTGTACGCGGCATCGGTCTCACCATTGTCCGGAGTCTTTGGGGACAGGACCCGGCCCGGTGGGACCAGGTGCGCGCGCGGAAGCTCCGTGAGGCAGTGGCCAGAGCTGGAGTGCAGCGGGCGCCGGAGGCAGGAAAAGACCTCCCAACCCCGCTCTCCGCCCTGGGAACGGAGCCCGCGGGCTCCTGCACGGGTGTGTGAGAACGCCGGATGTCTTGGCAATGAGTCTGTTCTAGTTGAGCTCGTTGCAGTCCAGAATTCAGGGCTGGGGAAGCAGGGCGCCCCGGTGATCCACGTTCCTGTAAACGAACACTGTCACCGTGGGGGCCCCACGTGAGGAGCGGGGCCAGCTGACCTCTAGCTCTCTGGAGCCTCCTCAGAACTTGCCGGGGGGGTCGGAGGCGCTGTCAAATCGGTGGAGGCCTTTAGGGGCGCGGCACCCCCCGCAGCCGCGCACCATGTGGATCTCATATAAAGCTGTGTGCGATCCAGAAGTTGAGGGAACTACACAACAGCGGCTGGAGCCTGTCCTGTGCTCGTCGTCTGGCCGGGACAGACTGGCCTTGGGCCACACCCACGTGAAGCTCGTCGCTTTGCCTAAGAAAATGAGTCCTAAAAAATCTCCACCCGCAGGGACTGTCACTTGTGGGTTTCCTGCCCAGACCCCCTTGGTTAATCTGGTGGAGCCTGTAAGACCCTTCTTAATGTTTTTCTTTAATGCCTAAAATAAAACCCACAGGATGGCCAAGGAAATCAATTATGTTTAAATACAGATCAATATACTAGAACGAACATTTTACGACATTATGTATGTGCTTATTTTTAACCACATTAAATAGCAAGATGTAGCCATTGGATCCAATGGTGGGTCAGCTAATTACTGAACTTTTCAGCTCCTGAGGTCTGTAAACCACATTTGGAGATACCGACTATCATGTGATGTGAGAACATCTGTGAGTTCTAGGGATGGCTAGCTCATTAAGTGCTCCTACCGCTGTGCCTTGTTACTTACCTGCACAATGGAAGAAAAGGCTAAATATCAGGCATTACCGAAAAAAAATGAAATTCCTTTTTTCCATCTAAGTTACCAGACCCAGTGAATTCTACTCATGAACCCCCAGGGGGATCACTGGGCCCCAAGTTAAGAACCCCTGTGTTCTGCCCTCCTTGACTCATGGCATGAGACTAACCATATTACATTCTAAAGACCTGGAAAATTTATTGCTAAAACATGGTTCCTGTGAAGCCATACCTTCTGGGTCTATTTGGGTTTAATTGGCATTGCAGTGAGAGAGAGTCCCAGAGCTCTTTGTCAACCTCGGGTTGGGTTCCCAGGGAGCTGACTGAGATGAAGCTTAAAGGCAGGTTATTTCATTAAGGTGAGCCCCTCAGATCCATACCTATGAAAGGGGGTTGGGGTGGATGAAGAGGGTTGAGCAGCGGGGAAGCTCAGCTGCAGTTCAGTCCCAACTGAAGGTCTCAGCGAGCTCCCTGCTGGCTCTGAAGGTGGGATGGCCTTTCAGAGCTGTCTCAAGTCTGCCGGAGAGGGCTGGGCCTCTGGGCCCTTGCAGTGACCAGCCACTGGATAAAGGCTCCCCTAGAAGGAGGTATGACCTTGGATGAGGCAGTTTCTTCCATGGAGGCAATCCTCAAAGGGGACTAACAACTAGGGGGCTGCATTCGGAGGAGGTGACGGGTATCTGGTGACTCATCCCAGCATCCGCCAAAATCTATAGCTATGTAGATGCTCTTTGAGCTGATAGAAACCCTCAGTGGCCCTGAGTGAGAAGATGGGTTGACAGGGCCTGTGAGCAGGACCCAGATGGTCTCTACTGTTCTGGGCACTAGACTAGGAAAAGGAAGAAACACCCACCAAGAAAAAACAATTACTGGATGAATATACTCATAAGTGTCAGGGACTTGCTAGTTTTACATTATTTAATCCTCAAAACAACCCCCCCCCCCTTTTCAGATGAAGACATAATAATAATTAGTAATTACCCAATCCCATACTACCAGTTAAATATCCAAACGAGGATTCCAGTTCAACTCTGCGTCTGACTCATAATACTTTCAAGCATGTAGCCCATGTGGAAATGTACAAATGGACACAGGGATTGTTGTGTGATAGGGTAATGAGGGGGGACTTTACATAGGTTAAGACAGGTCCAAGTTCAATAAGTGGAGGGGAAATAGCGAGCCTATTCCAAGTGAGAGGAATTGCAGGGGCAAATGCATGAGGATGGGAACAAGCTTGGCATGTGCTGGGAGAGTGAGGACTATGATCTGACTGGAGCAGAGTGTTTCCTTTGGAATAGGAGGGTTCAGTCTGGATAAGCATGTGGGGTCAGGAGATAGAATGTATCAGTTAGCTTTTGCTGTGTAACAAATAACCACAAACACTTCAGTGGCCTTTAACGATAAGCCTAAGCTCACGTATCTGGAATCAGAAGGTGGCTTTAGCAGAGCCAATTGGGATGATTTGGTTCTGCTTCATGAGTCTGAGCTAAGTCTACATTGTAGATGTTGCCTTTGCTCATCTCATATATTCTATCTGCCCATATAGTATGGCTTGTGTTTCCTTTGTTCAATTTTTCCTTTCTTTGAAGAGCTTGCCAACCTCTGTGGCTTTACCTTTCAACTCTGGCTGTGACGTCTCTCATGACTACTGGTCCCAGATTTTCAGTCATACCAGATGTTTCCACCTGAATGCCTATCTGCCACGTCAGGTGCCACGTGACACCTGAGAACTACTCACCTCTCTCCTCTCTCTGGCTACTTTCACTGCCACCTCCTTTTGCTTTTTAACAGCACTTGATGAGGGTTCTCACACTGCCCTCCCTTCATTCATTTATTCTACAAATACTTATCAAGTGCCTACGGTATACCAGGTACTACTGTGGGTACTTGGAATACAAGTGAAAAAAACAAAGAACTATGTCCGCAAAGAATTTACCTTCCAGCAGGGAATGGGAGCAAGAGAATCAACAGCAGATGTGACACATGATGTGTTATGCATTACATTCATAGGTGAGAGGCCACTGAACGCCAGGGGACTGGGATGGACTAGGCAGTTGGATATATGAGTCTGGAGTTGGGAAGAGAAGCCTGGGCTTCGGATATAAATTTGGGATCATAGGTGATATTTTAAACAAGAGAACTAAATGTGTGTAGATATAGAAGAGGTCATGGGAGCCTCCAGTGGGTCAGGGATGCAAAGAGAAGCCAGCATCAGAGACGGAAAGGGGTGGCCAATGAGATACGAGGAAAACCAAGCGAGGTAGTGTCCTGGAAGCCAAGTGCAGAAAGTCCGTCAAGGAGGAGAGAGCAACCCACCGTGCTAAAAGCTGCTGATAGGCCCAAAAGATGAGGGTTGAGAGTTGCCCATTGGGTTGGAGAACATGGTGGTCATCTTGGCAGATCACCAGTTCTTCATTTTACCCTCACACCTTTGTCTTTCTTGTCCCGTTGGAGTAGACAACTTTCCAGTTGTGTTTGGTTGCTTTAGTGTCGTAACTTCAGGGGTACGTAGACACCTCGGCGTGGATTGAGGACCTCGCCCTACCTTGCTAGCTTTACTTCCAGTTTCACCATAACACTTCCCAGAAAAGTGAAATAAGTCTTCCTTTGGCCCTTAGCTCATCCCTTAACTCTATCACTTAATCCTTCTCTTATCTCTCATGTCCTCCCCCGCCCCCACTCTCCAGGAAGAAGCTCAGTCCTTTGGTAACTGTCCAGTGGTAGGGGATGACATTGACCTCTCGGTCCTTAGAACTGTCTGTAATTCAGGTTGTTTCTCCCTTTTGGCGATTAAGAATAATGCTGCTGCGAATGTTTGTGTACAAGTTTCTGTGTGGAGATATGTTTTCAGTTCTCATGGGTGTATACCTAGGAGTGGGATCGCTGGATCTTACGGTAACTCTGTGTTTTGAGGGACTATCAAACTTTTCTAAAGTGGTCGCACCATTTCACATTCCCACCAGTGGTGCATGAGGGTTCCAATTTCTTTGCTTGCTCAAGCACTCACACTTGTTATTATCTGATTTTTTTTTTTTTATTCTCACCAGCCTAGTGGGTATAAAGTGCTATGTCATGGCAGTTTCGGTTTGCATTCCCCTGATGGCTAGTGATGTTGAGCATCTTTTCAGGTGCTTATTGTCCATTTGTATGTCTTCTTTGGAGAAATGTCTATTAAAATCCTTTGTTGGTTTTTAAATTGGGTTATTTGTGTTATTATTGTTGAGTACCTTAAACATTATTTAACAAGAATACTTCATGAATGAAGCCGTGTGTGTCATATCGCATAACATCGGGAGGCAAGTGGTGTCTGGTTATTGCTCTGCTAGCTGCTAGCATTAGGGAGATGGCAGCCAGATCATGTATGTCAGTTATGCTTTTCCTCTGTGAGCAGTGAGCAGGCTATGGGGTGATTTGACCCACCCAGCTGTCCCCTTGCCCTCCAACCTGTTGCCTAAGGGTTCAGCATCTACTGATGATCTTTACCTGAAATCAACTATTAAATTGAGGATTGCTAAATGGTGTTTTATTTTGCTTTGTTGTTTGCTTGTTTCCATCATTCTATGTTTATTAGCTGGCATACTTCTGTAAAGAAGAGCTTTCCTTATCAGCTGGAGCCTTTGAGTTACACTGACATACAGTCATTCTGGAAAGGTGATGAAGGCTTACTCCTTTCCCTCTAATTTCTCTATAATTTTGAGTTAAGGGATTGCATTTAAATTAAAGGATTGGCATAATCCAAATTAAGGGAGGCCTAGTGCTCCTGCTGGCACAGGTACATGTCTGACATGGACATTGCAGGGGCTGAGGAGGAACATGCTTCTCCCCAGAGGCCGGGGTATGGACAGGCCCTTCCCTTTCTTCCCTGATCATCTCCTATTCCGGACACTACTGCATCCTTTGATAGACACACCAGAAGTTAAAATTTAAAGACCCCAACCATTTTTAAACGTGGAAAGGTAATCTCAGATAGACATCTCCTGCGGAAGAGGTGGGTCACTGATCCAGTCTCTAGTTAGACATTGACTGGATTAAGTTGCAAACATTGACTCATCTCCTAACTATTACCCCTAGGTCATCTGTTCTCAAGCAGTGGTACGCATACCCCTGGGGATACTTGCTGGGACATTCAGGGGTAGATGAAAAATAATCAGCAACGGTGAAAAAAACAAGTAAAGTAAAAAAAATGCAAAACGTTAGTTACAGAACAATAAATGTTACCTTTGAGTCACTGTTAATGGAGACACTTACAAATTAGATCACATGAGTGAATGCTGATTGGTGAGGGCGTGGCTACGAACCCCTCCCCCAAACTGCTCTTCTACCAGTCATTACGCACAATTTCAGAGCAATCCATTGGCGACTTTTCTAGAACTTCCCCAAACATAAATACATCCGTAGCCAGACTGTTTGATCAGTTTAATTATTGACTGAGTAAAAGTCAGTGCGTTGTCTTTAATAGGGATTCTTTTCAAGTAGTTTTTTTATTTTAATGATTAAATACTTGATCATTATTATCAATGTTTAACTGTTAGGAATATTGTAAAATTAAATCTGTGGTTTGTCCTTTTAGTGTAGTAATTTTTCTTTCCTAACTTATTACTTCATTCTCACCATTTTACATTAAGATAGGCACTGAACAAAAGTGTCAGTATTTAAAAACAAGGGGTATAGTTTATGGAAATGGATTTAAAAGGGGTACACAAGTAAAAAGAGGTTGGGAACCACTGTCCTAGGGTGTCCCTTGGTTTTATCTGCTAATCCTTTTGTTTCTATTTCTAATTTAAGCCATGGCTATTTCTCTGACTCTGTGGGGTTAATGGAAAAAATTTGCAATTTGGACTCAAAAGAGTTTTGTTCTGGCACTTGCAGTGTAGGCTCTTAGGAAAGTCCTAGAAACTGAAACTCATTTTTTCTCTAATGAAGTATGAGATGATATTAATGCCTGTTTTACTAAGTTTAATGAGATAATTGGAGTTAAAAATGCTTTGTGAACTGTAATGGGTCAGGTCCCAGGCCATCCTGGGCTCTGGACTGAAATTGTTCAGCCTCCACCTTGATTATATCATGAATTTGGCTAATTCCAGGGTTTCTTTATCAAGTTTTTCTTTCCTTATGCCCTTGTAGCTTTCTAGCTTTTTCTAGTTGTCGGATCTCTAACCATGAAGCCATCCCATGAAGCTTTGCAGCTTCCATGACTATTGTTCTCAATTTTCTCTAAACTCATGTGTGTGAAAAGAGGGATGGTTGTATTAAATTTTTAAAAATGCAAACAGCTTTAGTAAAGGGCCTCAAACTGGGGGGACCCTCAGTAAATGTTTGTTCCCTTTCCATTCTTTACCCTAAATTATTTTACCTTAAGTTCCTGCTTCCTCCCACTCATGGAGTTTGCTTTTGCCACTTGATGCAATTTCATTGTCTTCTCAGGACAGCTATGTGTATTTCTAAAATGACCCCATTTGTTTCCTGTTTGTGCCAACCTCAAGTGTTGTCTGACCACATGTGTTTGGGAGAAGACTTTCCTGCCGCCACTGCTGCAGCCTGCTTTCGGGCCTGGGGACCCCACTAGGCTCATTTAAACCTAAAAAGATGGTTGTTTCACTTCTCTGTGCATTTGAATATAAGGAATCGAATGCGTAATTTGAATTTATTGAGCATCTGCATTTAGACTTTTTGCAGAGGCTCTTGCTGTCTGTAAATTCACTGTGAAGAGGACCATGACACAGGAAATGCTCTTTTAAGCTGGGCGCGCTCCCCCATCAAGAGCTATTGCTCTCTCTATCCTCTTGTTTGTTAACTTAGCTCTGGGGTGAAACAGTTGTACATAAGTGGCTCCAGCTGTTCCCATGTGGTGCTTGGCATGTCACCTTGCGGTGTTCTGTGATGCAATTGGCATCTTCTGGATTGACGTGTTTTGTAACGGGGCATTAAGATGCTAGTAACCCTCCGAACTGAAGTTTAACTTTGCTAAGGAACTGCACCCCGCAACCATCCCATCTAAACTGTAAGCAGGATTTCAGGACAATATTTCCCACAGGGCCACGTGCCGGAAAGTAGCTGTTTTTGCAAAAGAAGTGGCGCATTAT
Organism: Lyroderma lyra; assembly: GCA_004026885.1. NCBI lineage: Eukaryota > Metazoa > Chordata > Mammalia > Chiroptera > Megadermatidae > Lyroderma > Lyroderma lyra. The sequence continues at coordinate 26,943 of PVJL010005889.1, forward strand.
TTACTCCACCCAGGGCCTCAGCAAGGCAATATTTGGGTGGTTCGAATTACCTTAAGACAATAATATAACATTATTATTATTACTTTCATCATTAAATTATTATTTTTAGCTCTCAATAATTCAGACAGGCTGTCCCAAGAATTATTGACTGTCTCAATAATTCAGACAGTCAATCGCAGGGGTTTTGCAGTGTGGTCTTCAGCCAGGATGTAGTGCCACTGGGTGTGTGTGTGTATGTGTGTGTGTGTGTGTCAGGTTCCAGCTCAGGCTCTGAGGTGGTTATTGCAAACATACAGGAGAAATGGGACTTTGCCCCGGATGCCAGCTGAGTAGGGATCTTGGAGACAGAAGGGACCAACGAGGCAAAAATGTGCAGTATTAGTAGGTGAAACACCATGGCAATTTGGAAAATTGTTAAGCGATTTAAAAGTTCTCTTTCCCAGCACATGGATTTTCACTCCGGCCTCTGCTCACCAACTTTCTCATCAAAACTAACACCCCGTCCTGTAATGCACGTAATTTTTTGGGTAGCACCAGTGGGTGAGCAGAAAGTAATCTTGGCACTTCCTGTATAATCCTTAGGTTTGATCATTATTTCTTTCTGCACCCATGCCCCAGGGCTCTCTGTAACTTTTAATTAATTACTAAATGGGCTTCCAGCTGCACCTTCTGCTCATTATCAGTCTAGCAACCCGGTGCAATGAACATTCCTGGAAACTCCTGGTAGGGAGAGAAGGGGCCGGAGGGGAGGGTGTGCCAATCTGGGGAAGGGAGGAATTTAGCCGGGGAACCCCAGGCGCCCCTGCCGACAGGCAGGACATCAGTGCAGCCTTACTTGTAAAAGCCAGCTGCCGTTTTGTTGCTAAACTTTGGATCACCCATGTTCGTTATCTATTAAAAAAAAACCAAAACAACCCAACCAACAAAACAATAAGATTAAAATAAATTTAAAAGATAAAAATAAATTAAAAAGAATTAAAGTAAAAAACAATAAACGTTTCATTATGGGAAATTTCAAACATATGCAAAAAGACACAGGCTATTAGAACCCAATCCTGGGAATCACTCAGCTTCAACAAGTGCCAGTTTATGGCTTGTCTTGATTCATTTCTGTCCCCACCTATTCCTGATGCACCCTCTCATCTAAATGGAATTATTTTTTTTAGCAAATCCTCAACATGTGATTTCATTCTAAATATTTCAGAATGTCTCTCTAAAAAATGATTTTAAAAAAACTGCAAAATCACAATCACACCTAAAAAATAGATTCTTTAATATCATCCAATGTCCAAATAGGTTCATAAAGTGTTTTATTTTGCTTTTCAGTTGATTGGTTTAAATTAAGATCCAGACAAAGACCACAGATTGCATTTTGTAGATATGTTTCTTAGGACTTATTTTTTTCTTGCAATGTGTTTGTTAAAGAAACTGGCCATTGTCCTGTAGAGTGGCCCATGGATTTTGCTGATTGCATCCCTATGGTATCATGTGACATGTTCTACTGTCCCCTATATTTCCTGTAAACTGGTAATTAGATCTAGAGACTTACTTGGATTCAAGTTATCGGTTTATATTTATGCAAACTCCTTTAGTCATCAGTGCCACACACCAGTGCAAAGAACCACAGTGACGCCTAATGCTGTGATCCCTCAAGGCTTGCACACCTTTAGGCATGATTTCTAAAACAACCTCAGGATGGAGGCCTTATCCTGCATTAAACTCCCTGCCCCGTTTCCTGGAGGAAGTCAGGAAGGTAGGGACTAACGCGTGCCAGGTCGAGTAAGCTCTGCAGCCACCCAAGTGAACAAGACGGAGGCGGTCCTGACCCTGGAGGGATTACTGCCCAGTGTGGGCAGTAGCCAGAGCCAGCAGGCAGGCAGTGAGGCCATTACAAAAGGTGGTCCGCATCTGGGAGCAAACAAAAGTGGGTGGATACAAATCTAGTTTTGGGAGTGAGGGAGGGAGGGGTGAGTGGGAGGAGCCTGCACTGGATGGTAGGAGGAGGCTCTCCTAGGTGTGTTAACTTCAGCTGAGCCTTGAAGGATGAGACAGAGCCAGTCTTGTGAATTCGTGGGGGGCAGGGAGGCACTGGTGGCAGCAAGGATGGGGAAAGTGCCATATACTCCCGAGGTAGGACACCCATGACACAGAGTGAGAATGAGGAAGAAATCAAAGCTGATTCCCAGGTGTCCTGGCTTAAACTCCTGGATGAATGACAGTATGGTGACAGATCTGGGGAGTGGGACAGGTGGCTGTGTGTGTCCCTCCAGGGTCCCCAGTCTAGTCCCCTTGGAGACCGAGCCAGGGACTATCCTCCTGGCCGCCTCAGTGCCTACCCTTTGTGTTCCCTGGCCTCCCATGAATTGATTGATGACATTCTAAAAAGACGGAGAAAAGGAGCAAACTAGTAGGAGCATCACTTCCTTAACGTATTTGTCTGCCACCCAAATGTAAGGGAGCATTGTCCATCAGCCCTGCCATTCACTGGTGTACCTGGAAAAAAAAGTTTACGAGGGAGAAGTGTAAAGCTAAGAATCAAATGAAACTTCTCAGGGTTCTGTATGTGACATATATCTGGGATGTCATCTTTCTTCATGATCACAGACAGTTGAGTTGAATGTACAGAAAAACCATTTTCCGAAACTAATCCTAATGAGGGTTCTCTGGTCTTCGTCCAGAGTGTCCGCGCTGCTTTGTGACCCTGGTCCGAAAACCCGATTCCTGAAGCTCTCCTTAGAAAAACACCAACCTTCCTGTGCCCAGATTCTAAATAATAAAAGACACTGGGAGCCTTTCCAACGTTCTTGAACCGACTTCAATTTCATTGGAAAACGGCTTTTTCAAACTAAGTTGTCAGTATGTGGCCTCCCTGTGTCACTTCCCACCAGCAACTGGTATCTGCCAACTTCTGGTGGCTTGAGAAATTGAGTCGTTTCCCACATTCCCACCCAAGAACCTCGGGACGTTCGTGCTGGGAGGTGTTTGGATTGTGAGGGGAGGGGGCAGCCCAGCTGGGCCAGCTCCTTCCCTGACCCCCTTCTCTGCAGCCTGTCGGCGTATGACAGAAAATCACTGGTGTCAGCTGATGATGGAACGTCTGTCCCCTAAAAAGCTCCCAGCCCTGAAGTTTGGTAAAAAGGGAGGTTTTGCTAAGTGTGCTCCCAAAACTCCTTCAGCCGGCTCCACCACGGTGGGCTTTCTTCCCGGGTTCATGTTATGAGGGTTTGGTCTTAAGTTTCTCTCCTTTTGGGGCACCCCGCCCCCTCTCCAGGAATGAGGTCTGAAGTGACTGACCCAGAGGGCTGTGGGAGGAGGAGGGAGGGAAATAAGTGGCCTGGAAAACCCACAGGCCTTCGCATCAGCTCCTGGACAGCTGTGAGCCCCTTTTTCATTGGTGTTTTCCCAGCCTCTTAAAGTGCAAGCTGGGGTGCCATCTACAAAACCTCTCCCATTCCAGGAGCGATTTTAAAAGAATTCACAGGTTCTCGAAGTAAAAAGGTTGCTGGGGTGGGTTTTGTGTCGTCAGTGGTTTGTGCAGGAAGGAGAAAGTGAGGGGGTCACAGCCTCGGGCTCAGGCCAAGGGCCCCCCCGCACCGTACTGTTTGGCCCTTCCCCATTTTCCCAAGGAGTGTGGGGGTGTGAGCTGGACAAGAGCTGTGGTCGCTTTTTATAGGCAGTTACAACTGTAAAAGTTGTACACAGTGATTAAGGGAATGAGCTGTGGAGTCGAGCTCTGTGGGTCCCAACCCCAGTGTTGGCACTTATTGGCACCTTTGGACAAATGGATTCACTCACTTCATTTTCCCCATCAGAAAAATGTGGGTCCTAGTAGTCCCTCGTCTTAAGAGGTTCTTCTGAAGATTAGATGTTAATGAGGTGCCTGGAACATGATAAACATTCAGTAAATGTTAGCTATTGTAAGGTGTGGGTTCCCAAGCAGTGGGGTACGTGCTGTGCCCTTCAGAGAAAAATAATCAGCAATGGCAGAAAAGCAGGGAAAGTAGAAAAATGCAAAACGTTAGTTGCCGAACAATAAACGTTAAGTTTGAATGACCGTTATGGAGACACTTCCAAGTTAGATCATGTTAGTGAATGCTGAGTGGGGAGGGCGTGGCTCTGAACCCCTCCCCCCAAAAATGCTCTTCTACCAGTCATTATGCAGTTTCAGAGCAATCCATTTGCGATGTTGCTAGAACGTCCCCAAACATATAAATATATCCATAGCCAGACTGATTGATCCGTTTAGTTATTGACTAAATAAAAGTAAGTGCGTTGTCTTTAATCGTGATTCTTTTCAAGTAGTTATTTTATTTAATATTTAAATACTTGATCATCATTATCAATATTTAACTGTTACAAATATTGTAAAATTAAATCTGTGGTTTGAACTTTCAGTATAGTCATTTTTCTTTTCTAACTTATGACCTCATTTCCACTATTTTACATTAAAATAGGCACTGAACAAGGGTCAGTATTTAAAAACAACTCTTTCAAAAACAAGGGGTACAATTTATAGAAATGGCTTTCAAGGGGGTGCACAAATTGAAAAAGGTTGGGAACCACTGTTCTAAGGCATTAAACTATTCATAATAATGACACCATAATGTCCCACTCAGATTTTCTTCTTGACACTTTACATTATTGTTTACTTGTCATCATCTGTTTGTGTCCGTCTTCCCCCTTGTCCTTCTTGATTGTGGGTTCCTTGAAGGCAGAGACCTTGCGCTACCCAGTAGACCCACAGCACTTGGCAGAGCCCTGGTATGTATGTAAGGGTTACTCAGCTTGCTGAGTAACTTAACAAAGGCTTTAATGACTTATGCTGACTGGCACTTTGCAGGATACCAACGACGTACCTGATGGAGGCCTGAGACTCAGAGTGTAAGACACTGTCCCGAGGTCCAGGGACGGGTATGTGCCAGACTCACGGCCTGAGTTTCTTGCCCTGTGCACCTTCCATCAACCATCTGCCCAGGAAAAAAGTGCTGAGCTCTACCACTCAGGGTCATGTCTTTCTCCAATTCTGCTTTATTTGACATGCTGTGGGACCTGTGACAGCGTTCTGTGAGTGGGTGCCCGGTCCTCCTGAGGAAGATGCCGTTTCTGCCCTCCTTTTAACTCTGCTTACTTTTGCACAGATCACCACGAATGGCCTGATCGCCACAAGTGAACCCCCGGCCGAAGAATCCCATCCTGGGCTCTTCCCTCCAACCTTTGGGGCAGTAGCACCTTTCCTGGCAGACCTGGACACGACAGATGGCATCGGGAAGGTTTATTACCGAGAGGACATGTCCCCATCCATCACTCAACTGGCAGCAGAGTGTGTCCAGAGAGGGTTCCCAGAAGTCTCTTTCCAGCCCAGTAGTGTGGTGATTGTCACCTGGGAATCTGTGGCCCCCTACCAAGGGCCCAGCGAGGATCCTGCCCAGGAAGGCAAGGTGAGGTCTCACCCAGGTATCAGTTCTTTGGTCTGATGTGTGCTGCTCTGATGTACATAATGTCATGTCACTCATACAGACAGGACATCCAAAGCAAAATCCAACAGGCTGATTATCGCAAGGCCAAACCTTCCAGCAACTGTGTGCCAGTGCCAGGTTATAAATTTGTATTTCAACAGTGATTAGATTAAAGAACCCAGTTCCTAAGAACACTGCTACACGGCAAGAATAGAGTTGATAAATCCCACCCTCTAGCTACTCTTACTTTTGGTCAGATAGTGGGAGGTCATTTCTTATTAGAGACATTATTAACATGAAGAAATAAGTTAAAATAACAAAGTAGTCCTGAGGGATGTAAAGAAATACCCGCACTCCGCACTTAAAGATGGAGCTCTGTTCCTATGACTAGTCCTTAAGTGAATTGGTCGATAAGCGAGGAGCTTAAAGGCAGATGTTGGGGGTATGTTGTGGAGCCATAGCGTTTGTATGTATTTTTCAATAGATATCACATGACACCACAGTTATAAACGAAATATACAGTCTCGCGTGATCGTGAACACTTCGTGTAGTGACTACTCACCAACTGTAGGAACAAGACAAAGATGGAGAAAAGGGATTCCCTGTGATGGAGAATGGGTGGGTGCTAAGACCGAACGGTCGTTAAACAGGTAGGTCATTAAGTGAGGAGTGGCTGTAAAGTCAAGGCCCACGTTCCAGGTGGGGAGATGAAAAACCACTTGCACCATGTGAATGCTTCAGAACACAGGTTCAATCACAATCCGAGGGTGGGCACCTGCCTAACACAGGTCGGGAAAGGCTGTAAGAGTACAGAGCTTGGACTCGCCCTTGCAGGAGGCGGGTATCTGAGTGGATCTGAAAGCCTTCTCTAGATCTGAAGTGACTCTTTAAGATATGCCTGACTGTCTCCTTGGAAAAATATTATAATTTTGCTCCACTGCTATTTAATTTTTATGGAATTGCAGGGTAGGGAGGAACTTGAAAGGCCCTGAAGCACTTCATTTGATTGGAGGATGGTCCAGTCTGGTAGTTCCCATAGTGTGTGCCTAAGAACACTAGTCCTGGGAATTCCCTGATGGTGTAGTGGTTTGGGGCTTTGGCGCTGGCGCTGTCAGCGCTGCGGCCTGGGTTCGATTCCCGGTCAGGGAGCTACCCACATACCAAAAAGCAAAAAAAAGAACACTAGTCCTACAAGATAGTCCTTGAAAACAAGGTCTCCCCGGGCCTAAATAGTTTGGGAAATACTAAAATTGCATCTCCCTTTAGAAACTCACTCTGAAAAGTCGTGCAGTAAAGAAACCTGCTCAGTTTTGTTCAACTTATCAGGTCACCCCCTTTGTCCCTCCCAAGTAAGACACACTACATCCCACAGAACATACTATGGGAAAGTCTGTGATGGGCTTGCACCTATATCTGTCTGAGTACTGTATTTAAAAACTGTTTAAAACCTTTAATTTCCTGAGCATGTATCCCTTTTCCCTAAGTGAGAAATGCCCAGTCCCTGGTGCAGAGCCCGTGCCTGCCTCCGGGCTCTGACCTGATGCCCTCTGACCCTTACTTCTCCCCACACTCTGGCAGCAGCTGCACCCTCTGGTTTGCAGTTCCCTGATGATGCTTCTGTTGTGATTCTTGCCCACAGTATCTTGCCCTTGGGACATCTCTCCCCGACCCTCTCTACAGGTGTTGAACTCGACAAGCCTCCTCCATTCCCGACCCCCAGCGTGGGGCGCATCTTCCTGTGGCTTCTATATCTTTGCACACAGTGTGGTTACAGAATCTTTCCCCCACTTGGCAATGTTTTATTCACGTTCAGTCTTCCCATCTAGGCCGTAAATTCTCAAGTGCAGGGACCATGTCTTTTTACTCTTCATATCTACCTGCTCAGGGCCACCCTTCCTACATAGGAAAGGTACTAACTAATGTATAAGGAATAGTTCCTCTGTGCCTGGCACTTCATATTGCTATCTCACATTCTCCTCCTACCAATTCTATGAAGCAGGTGGTTTTATCTGCGTATTGCGGATTGAGAAACTGAGGCTCAGAGCTTGGGTGATGAGCCCAAGGCCACACACCAGTCATGAGTAAGGGTTTGGATCCAGAGCTTTTTTCTCCCAGCACTCATGTTTCCCCACTGAAGTGTGGTGGCTGGCCTAGTAAATATGTGCCTAGCAATGAATGTGGCTGAATATTTTAAATGGCCATGGAAACATTCTAAGGGTAAGAATTTGCTAAACTGTATGAGATTAGCCACCGTCTTGAGGTACCGTTCTCTACCTTTTTTGGTTAACCTTAGGGTCACAGTTATGCCAAAAGTACTCATTAATTAATTAGAAAGTTTCATGTTGACATAGCCTTGGAGATATTTAAATGGATTTATCCTGGAATACTTGGTCCTTGCTACAAAAGTACTTCTTTTGGAATAGGGTGAGAATGCTGCCATCTCTGTACTTGTGTTTGTATGTATTTGCTCACATACTTCCTTTGATGGCTTGGGTGCATTTATTGGTTTTCTTTGTACTTTTTATAGATTGTCTGGTGAATAGCACATTTAAAGATCTGTAGGCGTTTTCCCGAGTAACTGAATTTTAACCCATCTTCACAGAGAAACACATTCCAGGCTGCTCTGGCCTCCTCTGACTCCAGCTCCTACGCCATTTTCCTCTATCCCGAAGATGGTCTGCAGTTCACAACGACCTTCTCAAAGAAGGATAAGAACCAGGTCTCCGCTGTGGTGGCGTTCAGCCAAGGTCTCGTGGGACGCCTATGGAAGAGCGACGGGGCTTACAACATATTTGCTAATGACAGAGAATCCATTGGAAATTTGGCCAAGTATGTGTCTTTGTTCTTCAGTAGATTCTCCCTTTACTAAGATGATCACTTTGTTATTTTATTAAGGATCATGCAGTGGGTGTTGCCAAACATTACCTAAAATGTTCCCACAGATTTTCATTTTGTATGTAGTTTTTATATTATGCGCTACAGTTTCCTGATGACCTCAAGGGAATGTACCCTTAGAATGAATAGGCATCCTACTCTTTAGATATAATCCTCATCTGCTCTATAAGTATAAAATTAGCAATAAGTTATTTAAACCCATCTGCTGCTGGGAACCCAAGGCTGAGAAAACCCTTTTCCCCTAGAAATTCTTAGGACAGACACAGTGCTCTCTTGTGCTATTTTATAGCATTTGGCCAAAAGGGAGGAAAGCTGGGGCTGCTTTCTCTGAAATGACAGTCTTTTCTTTCTTCTTATTATTTAAACTACAAAGCGCCCCCACCCTCAATTTTACATTGTGAAATTGAGTCTAAAACTCCTCTGGCCTTTGCTTAATGGTGTGCTGCTAGATGCCTAACTGGCTTCAGCGGGGTTAGCGAGCCCTCATGTGTATAACAGCCTGTTTCTGTGGCGTGCATCCTCCTGCCGTGGCCCGTTTTCAGCTGCTCACGTCATGTTGCTGCACATGGAGTTTAACCCTCCCAGACCGCCGTACCGATTCTCGGTCATTTCCGAATCTGCCGCTACACCGCTGTGCCTGATTTTCGAAATGAAAGGTAGACCTATTTTCTAGTGTCTCCAAGTTCCATCTTATTCTAACCACTTGTTTGCTTGGAACTCACAGTTTTCTGTATCATGTTGGTTTTTTCTCTTTAATGCTCAGGAGCCCAGGTATAGGGGACGGTTAGGTTCAGGGCCTCAGCTCTGGCAGGGTTAAGCGGCGATATCCTGGAAAGGTATTATATAGTGTTCTCATCACATAGGTGCAGCAGTAAGTAACGTCAAGAACATCGATAATAGTGACATAATTCGGATATGATGAGTTTCGTTTATTGTCTTTTTAAAAATATAATGTGTTAATTATGTTTGTATAATTTAATTTTTTATGATGGCTGTGTTTAATAACTGGCTTGCAAAGCTTTTAAGATTTAACAAGAGGCTCTCATGAGCTGGTGCAAGCCAGCCCCTGCACACTACTGCCTTTATCAGAGGTCTGGGCAGACAGATTGTTTGGACATCCTATTTCTGAAGGACTTTCCCGACTCCTCATCCCCCACCCCACCCTAATTTTTTGCTCAGTGTTCTCCACTGAGTAATGTATGTCCCTTTTTTCCATTGTGTAATCTGATAAGAACAGTAAAAATGGTGCAGCAAGAAGTGAAGATTAAGGATTTTCTAATATGTTTTATAATTATGACGACTTAGTGTCTGAATCTTATTTGCATTTCACTATACCCTTTGATCATAGAAAGGTAAACAGAGACTGTCCAAAATGTCACAGCTAATAGAGCCAGGATTTCTAATAAACCAAGTCTATTCCGTTTTCACTCATAACAGTTCTGACACCAAATATGTGGTGTTTTTCCCCCGACACCAACTGAAGTGTCCTACAATTCAATTCTGACGTAAGGGCCTGGAGTTGGTACAGAGCCCACAGGTGAATGGCTCAGTCCTACAAGATGCCCCCATTTCAGACACTAGTCCCAAGTCTCACAAGTCCCAGGTTGCAAGCTGCCCCCACCGCTCAGATTCGATAATTTGCTAGAATGGGTCACAGAACTCAGCAAAGCACTTTGCTTACTGTTAGCAGTTTATTATAAAGATACAATCCAGAAGGAGTCCAATAGAAGTGATGCACAGGGCAAGGTGGAGCTTCCATGCCCTCTCTTGGCTACACCACCCTCCTCACACCCCAATGTATACACCAAGCCCAAAAGCTCTCCCAACCTCATCCTTTAGGGGTTTTTATTACTCAGGCAAGGCTGATGAAATCATTGCCTAGTGGTGATTAACTCAGTCTCCATCCCCCCTCTCCCCTCCCTGGAAGTCAGGGCGTGGGGCAGAAAATTCCAACCCTCTAATTGTGCCTCTCTTTCTCGTGACCAATCCCCATCCTGAAGCTATCTAGAGTCCCCAGCCACTCATCATCTCTGTTAGCCGACACAGAGACACTCTTATCACTCCGGGGATTACACGGATTTTAGGATCTGTGAGCCAGGACCAGAGACAAGACCAAATACAGCTGACCCTTGAACAACACAGAATCATAAGTGGATTCTTTTTCAATAAACGCTGTAACTGTATTTTCTCTTACTAATGATTTTTTTATATTCATTTTTATTGTTAGACTTATTGGAGTGACATCTGTTAGCAAGGATTACATAGGTTTCAGGCATACGATTCTACAGTGCATTGTCAACTCTAATGATTTTCTTAATAACATTTTCTCTTCTGTAGCTTACTTTATTGTAAGATATTGTATAGCATATAATGCATATAACATACAAAATTTGTGTTAATCAAACTGCTTCTGTTACAGGTAAGGCTTCTGGTCAATAGTAGTCTATAAGTAGTTAAAAGTTATACACAGGGAGTTCCCTGGTGGTGTAGTGGCTAAGGCTTCGGCGCTGTCAGTGCTGCGGCCTGGGTTCGATTCCCAGCCAGGGAACTACCCACATAAAAAAAAAGAAAAAAGTTATACACAGATTTTCCATGGTGTGGGGAGTTGGCACACCGAACCCCTGTGTTGTTCGAGGGGCTACTGTATATGTTTCTGATAATATCACACCGTGTCATGGAAAGAGAGTAACAGAGAGAATGAATGACTCCAGCCGACAGGTTGCTCGCATGGCCAGGCATATGACCAGAGATTCATACACAGAGCAGTTTAAGGCCTGGCTAGTGTTCCTGGGGTGCACCTCTTGAATGGTGGAGAGTAAACCTTTGCTGGCCTGTGTCTTTTGGATGCAGCCTCAACGAATAGCCCTGGTTGGCCTTAGCTCTGTGATGACCAGGGAGAAGCAGGCACTAGTTGATTGACAGATTTCCCCTGGGTCTCAGATGGACACTTCTGCCTGGTTCCTGGGGGCTCTGGTAGGCTGCTGCCTTATTTCCAAGAAGCCTGTCTTTTCTTTTAGGAGCAGCAACTCTGGGCAGCAGGGCATCTGGGTGTTTGAGATTGGGAGTCCGGCCACAACCAGCGGTGTGGTGTCCTCAGATGTGAACCTCAGTCTGGATGATGGAGAAGAGTATGATGATGAAGATTATGACCCAGTGACAAGTCTGGGTCCGGAGGACGTGGGCACCACATCCTTCCCCTACGAGGCTCCGAGAAGGGGAGACGCGGGCACATACAATGTGCACAGAGTCCTCTTCCCCCACCACCTGGCCACCGAGAGACCCGCTGGCCCTGCCACCGAAAGGACCCGGTCTTTTCAGTTGCCCGTGGAGAGGTTCCCCCAGCAGCAGCCGCAGGTCATAGACGTGGACGAAGTTGAGGAAACAGAAGTTGGTATGTACTTGGACACCTGGGGTTCCAGACCCAGGACGATTGCTGGAGGACCGGCTGCTGTGTGTGCTCCATGGTGGTTTGTGAGGACGAGAGCCTGGGCAGTAGGGTGGGAGCTCGCAGCCGTAGAGGCCTGGTGGATGGGCCCTGCGGTTTCAAAGGCTAAAGTGATCTTCTGGGATTAGGGCTGTGGTTATGGAGACTGTTGAGCGTGTCCTCTTTCAAGTTTCCTATTATTCTCTTTTGTCCGTTTCACAGAGAAAAGTGTTTTTAGAATTGTTTTGAAAGTCAGATTTGTCCTATTTGTGACTTCTGAGATCAGAAATATATTCATCCACCTGAAAAAACATTTTAGGAGTTCCTTTGGCTGTTGACACAGTTTATCTTTGACATTTATTTCCTCTTGGTTTTGGACTGAGAATGGTTGATTATTTTTCCTCTCAGCTCCTGTCAACTTCGGAGTTGGTTTGTGAAGATTTAGAAATGCAAAATAAGTAGATTCCCTTCTTAAATGTAGTTTTAAAGTGCAATATCCTATAGTCAACCATATTATCTCAGATTTTTGCTACATTTTGAAGGAACACCATTTGAATCCCATCATGCTCTGATTTGTCTTGTAAAAGATGTTCAAATTAAACTGTGATCATTCATTTTCGCTCTTCAGGTTGACATACACTTTACTGAGATTGATATAAATGTGATGGTCCAAACCTTTAAATGTTTACTACGATTGTACTGTTTCTACTATTAAGTTTTGATAAGACCCTCAAAAAATCTACTCCATTCCACATATTCACTCATTTTTATTTTTCCTTACTTGTTCTGATTTGTCTCCTAACAATAATCATACATGTTCTTCTTGCATATCCCAAAGCAGCATGGACAAGATCTGGTGGCCAGAGGTAGTGTGCTTACTTATCTCAGAGGCACAGAAATGGGGACATTGCCCGTTAGTGGCATGACGAGGACATGAGTCCCTGTCTCAGGGCTCCCCCTACACTCACTGCATGCTGGTTTTCCTGGGGTGATGCTGCATGGCACTCGCCCTTGGGAGCTGGGTTTCAGAGGGATCTCCTCACATATGTTGGGTATGTTCACTTGCAGATGTTGAGTTTTGAGCTTCACCTTATCTATGTGTCTCTGAAATTCTCCTTTGTGAAGCCATCATGTTGAAATGAGATCATATCTAGCCCCAACAATGTACGGTGGTGTATTACTTGGCATTCCTAAAAGCCTAAATCTGAACCCACGTTTTTAAAACAGATGTTTTTCTGTCCCTCCATCCCATTTATTTCACTGTTTTTTATTAGAAAAGGTCAGTCTTCTGTAGCCAGCAGTGCATTCCTGATATTGAGTAGTTGCCCACAGATCTGCAGGCCAGGGGGGCCTACTGGAGCTGGGCCCGCAGCTGGAGCTTAAGCAATCAGTAATGTCACATGTGTTCAGCTCAGCATCCATGTTCCCAGCTCCAAATGCCATCTTCCCCCACACTGGAAGCCCCTTCTGAGCATGTAGGATCACTCGAATCTTCCTGGGTTGAACTTTAACTTTTATCTTCTCTCTTAACAGTCAGTTATAAATTGGATCACCGTCCCCTCTAAAAGTCCATCCCCTCTTGTGCTTTTGAGCTTTATTCCAAATTAATTTGCTCTCAGTTATTACATGTATTGAGTTAGTTACGAATTCTAGCAAATTGAACCTGGGAGACAGAAATTTGAAATTAGGCAGAAATTCTTTTTTGTTTCTTGGGCCAAAGGCTTTTAGACCAGGTGTGACTGAGAAATTCTTTCTAATCAGCTTTTGAGTATAAAAGGGGCTGAGTTATGTCCTGAGGAGGAGGGAGCAAAATTTCTTAATATTTTAAGTTTCATTAAAGTGGAACTTTTAATGAAATATATTTTACCACAATAAAAAATAGTAAAAAGTATTTTAAGGTCCCCCCCCCAAATATGAAGCTGATCTTTCTGACTGTATTGGATGGATACATATTAAGAGTGACAATGGATTGCTTAACGCCATATTGGTGGTAGTGATCCTGAGTACACTGGGCTATAAAATACTTCACCCTTGTGATTTCTCAAATCCTTTTCAGCCCCATTTGCCTTGGTGGTTTGTGTAATGGAGCCCCGTGCCCCCGCCCCCGCACTTTAGCCCCGTTTGGCTCTGCGGTTTGAGTAGAGCTGCAGGCCGTGAACCTGTCTCGGATCCACAACACAGACGCGAATTCATGCCCGCAGGGCTGGGCAGCGGAGTGCCAGCCCCGGGTGCAGAACGCAGAGGCGCGCTCACGCGTGCGCTGTGTGTTTTCTCTGAGCAGTTTTCAGCTACAACACGGATTCCCGCCCGACGTGCGCCAGCAGCCGACACGAGTGCTCTGTGCACGCCGAATGCAGGGACTTCGCCACCGGCTTCTGCTGCAGCTGCGTCGCCGGCTACATCGGGAACGGCCGGCAATGTGTCGCTGAAGGTACTCCGCTTTTCGGCGCTTGATTTGTGGGCGGGGAGGACGAGCGGAGCTTCTGTTTCCGAGCTTGTTTTGAAATGTCGCCTCTGCCCTGGTGGTGTGTCTCGTGGGCCGGAGACATTTAATCTCTCATTCCCATTCTTACTCATCGGTCTCGTGGGCGTTCCCCCGGGGCGTCTGCTGCCTTCCGGCACCATTTCTCCATCTCGGAAATGACTGCCATTGGGAGCCCATCTTTGTAACTGCCTGTAGCAGGAACGGAAGCTGAAATGCCGGCAGGTCCAGGAATTGTTAATGCCCCTCATTTTCCTCACTGTCTTTCAAACCTCTTAGTGGCACTGCTCACAGACCTGACTGTCCTGATGGTTGTTAAACCCGAGCAGGGCCGCGGTGGGCTGGCGTAGACCAAAGTATGTCCTGGGTGACATCTATTCCAGCCCCTCCTCCCCTTGGGTTTTCCTCTCCCCATGCCCTGAAATCACAGCATGCTGATGGTGGACTGTATGGGGTGCACCACAGATCATTCTAGAGCTCTACACCCATTGTGGGGCTGATTGCAAAATGGATTCTGCTGGGGGCTCACTTCACTTCTGAGCTCTGCTCCCCAAAAGACCAAGTCGTTTCAGTGCCCTCAGAGGGTCACAAGAATCTTCTCTGCCAAAGTCTAGGTGGTCTGGATAACAGTGAGCCCTAAAGGGGCCTGGGGCCATAAACTTGAATTAAAACAAAAGCAACAAAGACCCGACCACACTGAATATTTGTCCCTTCAAATGCCAAGTCACCTCACTTGTCACTGGTCCTTTTCCTTGTGTTTGGTGAGGAACCTCAACTGGTCCACACAATTTGACTAAATAAAACTGAATTGGCAGAATGTTTCCTGTTTTCCAGATTCCCTGGAATTGATACTTAAATCGGTTCTTTTAATTTGCTGTTTTTTTTTTTTTTTTAAGTTTTCTTCTGGGTCACAATTAGATAAAGTGAGTTTTGTTAAATACTCACTTTGACAATGAAAGAAAATTTTGTATACTTATCATGTTAATTTGGGGGGATGTTTTTAATTTTCATAAATGTGTTTTCTGTTTTCTTGCAAATCCCACCACCCAGGGGTGGTATGCCTGGACTTCTTTGTTTTAGACTTGGCTTTTATACTGTCCTCAGCCTGGGAGAAGCTTCCAAAATCCACAACAAAAGCTTATTCTCAGAGAGCAACCTCATTAGCTCTTCTCAAGCCACATATTGCAGCTGGAAATGCTGAGCTAGCTCAGCTAAGACAAACCATCCAGCCCCATATTTTGACATTATATCCCATGCCCTGTAAGAGTTTCATAGTCTAAATATTTGTTGGACTCTTGCTACTTTGGGAACATTTTTCTAGCTCAAAGTTTGGCTGAAAAAAAATTGTTTGGTTTCCTTAGCTTGGCTTTCCTGCTCGTTTCTGTAATTGTTTGGGAATGCCTTTTTTTTTTTTTTTTTTTAATATTAGCCTCCAAATTTCACAGCATTCTCCAGTATCATGACACAGTTTGCACGCAGAAATACTTGGTTTGCGGTGTGGCCTTGGCTTGCCAGCCACCCTGTTAGCAGCTCAGGCATACTGAACAACAAAAAGTCTTCAGAATGTGGGTGACGATGCCCAGGTACAAACCCTTGTCTGTCTAAGGTTATTCAACAACTTTACTGAGGACTCTGTGCCCCAGAAAACTCTGCTGAGACCGAGTGAGGGAGTTTGATGTGAAAGTCCTGTCCCTAGTACATTCTAATCTGGGAAGAAAACAAGACATGTGGACTTAGTAACTGATAGAATTTGATCTACACCAAACCTGAACAGTCCAAGTTGTCTTATTAAGCTCTTCCTTCAGTTTTTAAAAATACATAATTCACACACTTGTTTAAAGTAGACAATTCAGTGGTTGTTAGTATAGTCACTAAGTTGTGCAACTGTCACCTCTATCTACCCAGAACATTTTCATTACTCCAGAAAGAAATCCAGTATCCATTAGCAGACGCTCAGTTCCCCCATGTCCCCCAACCCTGGACAGCGACTCATCTGCTTTCTGTCAATACAGGTTTTTCTGTTCTGTCCTAATCACATAATATGTTACCTTTTTGTGTTTGGCTTTTTTCACTCCGCATAATGTTTTCAAGGTTCATCCATGTTTTAGCATGTGTCAGTGCCTCAGCCCCTTTTTTTCTAGCTAAATAATGTTCCATTGCACGGATGTACCGTATTTTGTGTACTCATTCATCAATTGATGGACATTTCGGGGGTTCCTGTTTTGGCTGTTATGAATAGTGCTGCTAAGGACATCCACGTACAAGTTTTTGTGTGGACATACGTTTTCTAGTCTTTTGAGCATATACCTTGGAGCTGGAATTGCTGAAAATCCACGATGAAAGCTTATTCCTTAAGTGCAAACTCTTTTGTGTGATTGAGGTTATGTGGTAGCCTTCAGTTTTCTTATTTGAACACATGAACAACGTAACTCATTTAGATCGTTTCCTGATTAAACAATAATAAATATATGCAACCTATAAATATTCAAACATAGAGATATATATTATAGAAAATGAAAGTTCACTGTGTTGCTATGAGTTAACCACTGAACAGTTGTGTGTACATCTTTTTAGGTCTTTTTCCCCTAGGAATATGCCAACATTTATTATTAATGAAATGTTTAAAACAAAAACGATATTCTACATACACTGTCTGGCAATTTATGAAGAAAGCTTTCAGATTTTCCACAGTAGGTCTCACGTCTTTCCTAGCTGTCCGAATGGAAGAAGCAACACACACCCCAGCCTACAAATGGGTCCTGGGTAGGAGGGCGTGCTTGTATGGCCATGATGTTCCGTTGTGTGCTGGGTTGGGCTACATGAAGCCCCAGGACTCAGACGGGCAGTCCTAACCTGGGCAATAGGATGCTTTTTCAGCCAGAGATGCTTGTTAAGTTGTTAGCGGTCCCAAGTTATGCTTGTATTTAAGCAAAGTCCCGGATTCCCAGGACCATCCACTCCAGCCCTGCCGTCCCAGTGAAATTACTAATTCTTGTTCCTTATACTCTCAAGTGACTGATTTTATGGTCACCCAGTTCTAGATCACCTGTGATACTGTTCTTCTCCCTAGATCATTTAATGCCCTCTGAAGATCCTCTGTCACACATGGCTCCCATTGGAGCCCTTTCTTGCTGTCTCCCAGCACAGGAGACAGAAAGGCAGGACCTGGAACTTCTCGGGTTCACAGACAGGAGTGGGTGGGCACTGCCTTGTTGGGAAGAACGACCTGCTGATCCCAAAGCCCTTACCCTAGTGCTGTTTTGCCTCCTTGCTTTATAGGTACAGGTCCTACCAGATACTTTCCTTTTGTGAAAGGCTGGCTTCTTCCTTTGTTTCTCGCTCAGGTTCCCCACAGCGAGTTAATGGCAAGGTGAAGGGAAGGATCTTTGTGGGGAACAGCCCAGTCCCTGTTGTGTTTGAGGACACCGACCTGCACTCATATGTGGTGATGGACCACGGGCGCTCCTACACAGCCATCAGCACCATCCCGGAGACGGTTGGATACTCCCTGCTGCCTCTGGCCCCTGTTGGAGGCATCATTGGGTGGATGTTTGCAGTGGAGCAAGATGGATTCAAGAACGGGTTCAGCATTACAGGTACGTACATCAGACAGTAAAACCAAAGGGCACATGGTAGGGCCTGGAGGTGAACGGAAAGGGAACTCCATGTCTACAAGCAACTTACTCATATGCCTTTTGTGGCTTCAGAAATAGAAGTTGTAGTAAAATTAATCAGTATTTTTTCACTAATATATATTAACTAAGACTGTCTAGAATTGCATTTGGATCAGAGAGTGATTCTGTGGTGCAGATTTAGAAGTCTCTGGCAGAGCAAATGATGGCATTGCATATACCATCACCACCCAAACGTGTGGGGTTCACAGAGTCCCTCATCCTACTTATCCAGCCTGCCTACCAATCTAAGTGGATATTTAATATTTCCTCAGCATCTGCTTGCAGAAAAGGAACCTGTCATTTCTAGTTGGCAAATTTAGCTGGTAAAGTAAGCCCGAGAAACATCATCCTCCTGAGTCTCCTTGGAGCTTCTTACACTCTGCCCTGTCTCGGAAAGCTCAGCCTTCAGCAGACATGCAGGCAGGTGGTTGGGGGAATGTTGCCCAAGTGCAGTGATAGCCTTTCCCATGATCTGCCCACCTGTGCGTGCTGGCGGCCCTTTTCGGGGGACAGCTCAGGGGGAGGAGCCTGTGTCCTTCATCTCCAGCTACTTCCAAGACCTGGAGCCTGTTGCCTGGGGCACAGGTACATAGCCACTGCCCCTGAACATAGGCCTGCCTTCTTCCCCTGGGCCAGCCTCGGCCCCGGCTTGGTTGGGGAAACATTGTTGAAAGCCGGGTCTCTGGGCTTTCCACCGTAACCTCCAAAAGTTACAGAGCATAGATATTATTATAATGTATGGCCATTTTGAGAAAGGAGAGCCTATATATTTGAAAAGGGGTGAGCCTGCTCATTAGACTGAGTGTTTTTTCTCCCTGTCCCTCGGGCATGTATATCCTGAGTATTATAATTGTGTTCCTGTTCATTGCTTTGTAGAAAGAGTCCAGCTTTGCAGTCAGACCCACAGACCTGACTCCTCCCCTGCACAGCTTTCCGTACCATGTTGTTTTATATGTGGGTTACTTTAACTTGGGGACACTTTGCAACACACCAACCTCAGCAGGGCTGAGGGAGTCTTTACGAACTCCTTATAATAAAAAATTTTTGTTACTACAAAGTGCTTCTTAGTTGCTCCAGGACCATCTATCTGCCTGGAACTTGGGTACTATAAAGCAGGAGTTGTCAACTCTTTCTGCAAAGGGCCAGATGCTAGGAAATAGTTGAAGCTTTGCCTAAATATTTCAGGTTATCCAATCTCTGTTGCAATTACTGAACTCTGTCATGGTAGAAAGAAAGTAACCACTATGCAAAGGAATGAGCATGATTGTGTTCCAATAAAACTTTATTAATGGCATTGACATTTAAATGTCATGTAATTTTCACATAGCATGAAATAGTATTCTTTTGACTCTAAAATAAAAACATTTAAACATGTAAAGACTGTTCTTAGCTCAAGGGTTGTCAGCGGGATTTGGCCCTGGGGCCCTAGCCTGCCAGCTCCGGCCTCAGTGGGAGTGCACACATGGAATTGGGGAGAAGCCGGAAGAGGGGGAGTTCTTTCCTTGCCTGTCTGGGGCTGCTTGCCTGCACAGACCAGGAGAGTTCCTGAGCCAACACCCTCGTGTGTGCTCCGGGGGTGGTTTCTGGTACTGGGGATGGTTTGCCCTGAAGAACTCACCCACCCTGACCAGGACTTAGCTGACGTCTTGGAGCACTTGACATCTGGCAGAGCATACTTTATCTCATTTCCACAAGATAGTGTATCCCTTTTTTATTGTCAGGAATTGAGGTTCAGTGGGGTTAAGTTCACCTGACTGGTAAGTGCCTAGCATAGTTGAGTGTCAAACTCTGGTCCCCTACTTTTTCCAGCACAACCCCTGGGTAGGCTGACCAGACGTACCATTTGAAACGGGACGGAAAACACCAGTCCTGTCCTGTGTCACGATACGTCTGGTCAGCCTGGTCTCACTGGGCCGAATTCAGGGTGTCAGTAGGCTGACCAGACGTACTGTTTGGAACTGGACAGTACTGTTGTTTGCTGCCCCATTTAAAACGGGACGTCTGGTCAGCCTGCCCCTGAGTCAGCCTGTCTCAGATGCTGGTTTGTGGCTGGAAAGGAGCTTCTGGTGCATGACTCATTTGGGCCTCACAGATGTCCCAGCTCTGTTCTCAGGGTCGTCACCAGCCCCATTTCTACCAAGTAAACTAAAGCAATCGCCCTTGGTGACCAGCACTGTGAGCCTAGGGCAGCCACGAGCGTGGCTTCCCTGATGCCAAAGTGACAGACTGACCTTGCTTTCCAGGAGGTGAGTTCACTCGCCAGGCCGAGGTGACCTTTGTGGGGCATCCAGGCAAGCTGGTCATCAAGCAGCGGTTCAGTGGCATCGATGAGCACGGACACCTGACCATCAACACGGAGCTAGAGGGCCGCGTGCCACACATCCCGAGTGGCTCCTCGGTGCACATCGAACCCTACACGGAGCTCTACCACTACTCCCGCAACGGTGAGGGCACAGCCTGGTGCGCGCCATGGGCTCCCGGCCACCACTGCAACAGTCTCCTGGGCTTCAGAGAGGGAGATGCATGGGGCGACACTTTACTAAAATCACCTCTCCCCCCTAATGACAGGCATAGTACACAATCTCTGTGGAGAGTTTAGTGCAAAAAGAAAATAAGCCCAAGTTACAGTCATAAAACCAGGACATCATTATTATTAAATGTTTCCTTTCAGACTTTTCCCTCATATGTACATAGACTATCCCAACATATCTATACTATCCCAACGTATTTATAATATCCCAACAGAAATATGTCAACATATTGTATAGTTTCAAGGTACAGTAATATAATTTGATTATACTATACATCTACATGGAGTTTCTAACTTCTTTTTTTTGGTATTATTATTATTTATTTATTTTTTTATGTGGGTAGTTCCCTGGCTGGGAATCGAACCCAGGCCACAGTGTTGACAGCGCCGAAGCCTTAGCCATTACACCACCAGGGAACTCTCTTAACTTTTTAAATAATTTCAAATGTGTAGAAAAGTTGAGACTAGCACAATTTCCACATAACCATTTACTCAGCTTCACCAGTTAATATTTTGCCACATTTACTTTATCATTCTCTCTCGCATCCATATATACATGTATATATATATTTGGGGTTTTGTTTTGTTTTGTTTTTTTTTTGAGAGTAAGTTGTGGACATTGTGATCCGTTATCCTCTCAAACTGCGTTCACATGTTTTCTTAAGAACAGAAACATTCTCTTATATGGTTGTAGTACCATAATCAAAATCAGGAAATGTACCATTGATGCAATACTATTACAATTGACAGTCAGGTATATAGTCTTTAAATAAAATTGCAACCAGGCCACATTATTAGATCTTCACTTTTCCAGTTAATTTCAAGCCATGAATATTTTATGGTGTTATTAAGTAGGCTTTGAGAACACTTCTTAACGAATTGGTATGATTCTGTCGTGTGGCTGTTATTAATTTAAACCATTCTATTTTCTAAAGAATGGGTTAGTTCCAGTTTTCCTTTCTCATAATGCGTCGAAATGACCATCTTTGTCATAAATCTTGACCAAATTACTGGTTCTTTTCTAAGTGTTAATTCCTAGCAATAGAAGTGGCAAGTCAAACAATAAGGACTTTTTCAAGGCTCGTATTAAATGGGCATTTAGAAAGGTTGTACCCATTACCAAGGCCTTGTGGCTGGATTGGCTGTCCTGAGTGGGGGAGTGGGTGACTAAGAGCTGGAATGGGCAGAAGGACCCCTGTCTGTGGTCAGCCTGCAACCAGATGGTGTTTCTGGCAGCGTGGCATGTGGGAGTTGGACCAGGGGCAGCTCACATTAATGTTTTATTCATCCTCTGGCTTTATTTTGAACTACAGCAGAGCACACAAATATAAAGACTCTTTTATACCTTTTTTTTTTTAAAAAAATAAGTTGAGAATTTCGTGGTAGGGGTGAAAAGCTGACCCTCTTTTGAGTGGGGAAGACAGTTTCTCTTCGCTGTTGAGGTTTGCTCACAGCACTTAGTAACTTGTCAGAAATTTACTACTGAAGCCCGTTTCATGTCTTACATTTTAATATCAGAGAACAGCTTAATTTAGGGTTGTATGTAGCAACCACTATTTATTGAATCCTAAGTGAGGTAATTTATATAAAGCAGTCAGCACTGTGCTAGTCACGTGGTAAGTGTTCCGTAAGGGGTAATTGATCCCAATAATAGTATGAGCCTGCTGGATTCCTGAAACTTTTAACACATGATCTCATCCTCACCCCAACACATGCTATAAAAACACAGGCTAAAGAAGTTAGTGACCGGCCTGCAGTCACACAGGTTAGGAGTGATGGTGTGAGGTGTGAGTTCGGGTGTATCTTCTCCTGAGCGTGTCCCCTTTCCACCAGACCTTACCCTCTAGGTTGGTTCTAGGTGGCGTGGGAAGTTACAGGGAAGCACTTGGTGAGAAAAAGCAATACATATTACTGATGCAAATAATACCAATAATAGTACAGAAATCAAGGTGGCGGGATGAGTCCCAGCATGGAAGCAAGTTGTCTTTGTTACCTGCTCCATCTCTTCTCCCCTTCCCCTGCCGCCCCCCCCCCCCACCCCACTAGGAGTGTGGGCAGAGGATGCTGCTGATGGTTTTCAAGCCTTCAATGAAGCCTCCTGCATCCTTACACGCTCTCCTTTTCTCCCCTCTGCCCTCCTGCATCCCAGTGATCACATCCTCTTCCACCCGGGAGTACACTGTGATGGAGCCCGGGCGGGATGGCGCTGCCCCTTCGAATGTCCACACGTACCAGTGGCGCCAGACCATCACCTTCCAGGAGTGTGTCCACGATGACTCTGGGCCGGCCCTGCCCAGGACCCAGCAGCTCTCGGTGGACAGCGTGTTTGTCCTGTACAACCAGGAGGAGAGGATCTTGCGCTATGCTCTGAGCAACTCCGTCGGGCCCGTGCGGGGTAAGAGACGTCAGTGCAGGCTGGGCCTCACGTGTGCTGCATGCAAGTCTCTGCTCTGCACGTATTGTTTTCCGTCTCCCACTCTCAATCAGAAGAAGGAAATTATGCTGAAATATTTCCTAAAGAACCTACCTCCTTGTCTCTGTCCAGCTAACCTGAGGCCTGCTCATTATTCTGTCGGGGGAGGAGTGAGGAATGCTCCCCTGTGAGTTATCTTACAGATCAGGCCATCCAAGGCAGCAGGAGGCCTTGACAAGGCTTTTAAAACACTCAACCCTGAAAGAAATGTGAGGAAATCTAAATAAAATCTGATGAATGTCAGGCACAGAGCCTACAACACACTCTGTCCTGTGACAGCACATTGTGGGTACTGAGGTCTGGTCTGTGGGTGCTTTTGGCTGCGTGAAAGGACTGGCATTTTGGGGAACTACTGTGACATCTCAGTGTCAGATTTCACATTGTCCAAATTTCTGAGCCCCGGGGGTTGTGCGTACTTGGGGTCCAGGACTTAGGGTCTTTTATTTCTTTCAGTCGTTGGTTCTCCCACCATGCCTAGGTCACTTCTCCAGCTCATTAAGTTTGTCTTTGTCCATGGAGCAGAAGGAGGGCAGGTGTCTTCTTCCTCATTTGACAACTGAAGCTCTAGGCATTTTTTCTTAAATGGCCAGATAGTAAATATTTTAGGCTTGGCCAGTATCTGTCACAGACCTCACTTCAGCCGTCATGCGAAAAGCGCCATAGACTGAATGCAAGTGAATGGGTGTGGCTGGTTTCCAGTGAAATTTGATGAACAAAAACAGGCGTGGGGCCTGAGGGACATGGCTCGCCGATCCTGCACAGGGTGACACAAGAGGCAGCTGGTTTCCTGTCCAGTATTTTTGCCATAGACATCTTTGTTGCAAATGTTTTGGCTGCAAACATTTTCACTCCATCACTAATTGGCTGTGAGGTAGTCTTGTCGTAGAAAGATGAAAAGGTTTTCCCACTCTCCAAAAGTAGAGAGTTCCATATGGAAATTTCTCCTGAACTGAAATAGCCTAACCTGCTTTCTGAAAGTCTGCGTTATACCACTTCACCTTTAGGAAAGACCTATGTTAGTGACCGAATGCTTTTGAGAAAAAGCAAAAACCCTCTTCAGATTTTTTTTTCATAAGTGGAAATGAGCACTGATGTGGGTCTTCCAATGGTAGAGAAAATAGTTAAATTGTGTTGGTTGTTACACAGTTAGCATTTCTTTCAAATGACAGTAAGTTTTGCCCGAAGAGTTTGCTGTTTTTCTTACTCTGAAACAACTACAATGAAGGACAAGGGAGGCCGAGGGGGCCTCTTGCGGGGGCAGAGGTGAACCCACATTTCCCACAAACGGGACAACTGCTTAGGTACAATCACAAAGTGAGATCAGTTAGATGTGCAGGATTACTGTGAATCCACACATCTGAAATGTATTCAAATAGTTTGCGTTTCACAATAAGATCTTTTAAATTTTATGATGTCCGTTTCATGTCTCTCTTTTATTTGTCATGATTTTATCTTTTCTATTTTTTTTTAATGGCCAAATTGCCTTACCGCCAGTGAGTTATGTGGCGGAAATGCTCCCGGCCAAGACGGTTTGGGGAGAGTGTCTAGCACCGTTGGTTCCTGGTTCCAGAAACCCCTGCTCCCTCTGGTCCTTGGTCTTGCCTTCCTCTCTGGAAGGAGGAACCTGCAAGCGTTTCTGAGGACTCAGCTGGTTTCAATGTCTCTGCCTTCCCAGATGGCTCCCCCGACGCCCTGCAGAACCCATGCTACATCGGCACTCACGGCTGTGACACCAATGCGGCCTGCCGGCCCGGCCCGGGGACACAGTTCACCTGCCAGTGCTCCATTGGCTTCCAAGGAGACGGGCGCACCTGCTATGGTACTGCTGTCAGTTCTGACTTGGGGGTGGCGGGGTGAGACAGGCTGGCAGGCGGTCTCCAGGTCCTGTGAACTGGATGGCAGGCGAGGGAAGGAATCACGTTGTGGGGAGTGTGACGGCACTCCATGCTCCACACTCGGTGTCTCCTCGGTAATGTTAGGGGCACTGCCCCTTCCTTTTCTCCAGTCACGTGCGCTGAGCCTAAGCAGCAGAGCAGAACTTGTAAAGCCACCTCCACTGTAAGAACATGAGATGTACAGGGAAGCTAAAGTCAGCGCCGTTTATAACTCTCGTCACCTAATGTCACGTCCCCAGGCACGTTTGTGCGAGCTGCTTCACAAACACTGTCTCATAATTCACCAGCTCTCATGAAACCATCTGTCTTAAAATTATTTGTAATTGTGGTAAAATACACATAGTATCAAATTGGCCATTTTAACCATTTTTAAGTGTACGGTTCAGCAACACTAAGTGCAATCACCTTGTCCAGCCATGGCCATCACCCCTCTCTAGAACCTTTTTTGCAAAACTGAAGCTCTCTTCCCACTGAACAACTCCCCATCCCTGCCCGACCGGTCCCACCCCTGGAAACCACCCTTCTACTTTTTGTCTATGAATTGGACTCCTCTAGGGATCTTGTATATGTGGAATCACACAGTATTTGTCTTTTCGTGACCAGCTTATTTCACTCAGCATAATGGCCTCAAGCTTCATCCATGCTGTAGCCTGTGTCAGCATTTCCTTCCTTTTTAAGGCTGAATACTATTCCATTGCATGCATATACTACATTTTTAAAAAATCCATTTACCTCTTAATGGACACATGGGTCGCTGCAGGTCTTTGGCTACTGTGAATAACGCTGCTGTGAACACGGCATCTCTGCTTGAGTCCCTGCTTTCAGCTCTTTTGGGTTCACACCCACGCGTGGAATTGCCGGATCAGACTGATAATTCTGCTTGATTTTTCTGAGGAACCGCTGCCCTGTTTCCCCGGCAGGTGGACCTTTTTACGTTCCCACCAGCAGCACGCAAGGGCTGCAGTTTCTCCACACCCTTCCCAACAGTCATTTTCTGTGTGTTTTTTATAGTGGCCATCCTACTGGATGAGCGATCTATATCTCTTTTTATAGATGAGAAAATTGAGGCTCGTTAAAATGAGCCAGTGACAGGGTGTTGGAACTCGGGTCTCTGACAGGAGCTTGTATGTTATGCTGTCTTCTCATGGCGCATATCGTAATTTCATTTCAGATACTTGCGCTTGGACAGCGTGGTATTTATGTGGTTGTTACTAAATGGTAGTCTGCTTCCAAGGGGCAGTTGGTTGACTCCTGACTCAATGAAGAGTCTGTAAACCAGGGGCAGCTGGTGTGAGAATGTCAGGTGCTTCAACCTGTGCTACGTTGCTGTGTACCTGAGGGCTCACTGATGAAGCAAGGAGTGCTTTAGAAGTAAGCTTTCCTAGTGAAGCGAGGGGTATACACACGTATGTTTGGGCAGGAAGGTGAGCAGCCCCGCTGAGTGACTGGGGTATGAGAATCTGGTGAGGCCGGCAGCCTTGGAATCTGGGAACCATGCCTTAGGCCTGGAATCCTATGCCTCCAATTGAGGGTGGGTCTGGCTTGCTGATTTAACGTGAAGCTTAGCAAGTCCTGCTGTCAGAGTATTGCTGTGTTTGCTTCACAGTGACACTTTATGTCAGGTGCTCACAGGAATGGGCTGTACAGTTGTTAGTCAGCTTGCTCAGAACTTTGTATACACATAGTAGAATTTCATGAGGTTCATCTTCCTTGTAACGTACTACTTGGTGGGTGGGGGGCATAGTTCCTACTCACCTCAGATCATCAGAGTTCTCCAGTGTTTCCCCAAAGAGCCTGCAGTCTTGAATGGCTGGCTTAGCTCAGGCCAGTTTGAGGCAGCATGATTCTGCGTATGTGAGCAGGGTCTTCCCAGGGCTGTGAAGATGGGGATGCACACTGCGCAGGGGCGGGGCACCTGCATTTCTGAGCAGAAGCATATGGAACCTCCTCAGTCTTTATGGAGCCCTGCTTCAACTTCATAAGGCAACTGAATATTATAATAGTAAAACATGGGGACAACCCAGCCTGTTGCTGCTGAACCCTCGCCTCTGGCTGACTCCACTCCTGGGGCCTGAGAGTGTGTGCTTCACTTTGTAAGGCATGACCAGCCATGCTCAATGCAATCTGCCACTTTCATAGGAAACCCTCTGATGTCCTCACCCAGGAAGGCAGGTGGTTGTGTGAGGACTCGCTTTTGTCCTGAGGTTAGTCCTCATTCTGGCAGATTAGCACCATGGAATGTGGGTATGGTCCCATGGTCCCAGTCAGGCTATGCTTTGTTCTGGGTCACTGGAATGTCCCTCCAAGTGCTAATGCACTGAGACACTAGGCTGTTGATAGGAAATTGCATTAAATAGATCATTTCATGTATTCTTTTGGTCTGGAAAGGGCCTCAGGGGAGAATGGGGATGAGCCTTTTTCTTTGTGTTGGGGGGGCATTGATATATGATGATCGGTGACATCCACAAGACTGGTGTTGGCCCTTCCTGGTAGTTTGGAGATTTCCAGCTGAATCACAGAGCTCTAGTGCCTGGCAGGATGGCCTCCATATATTTCTAAATTGGGCATCTGTAGAGATACTTTTGGATACTCTCTCATTGAGTAATTTTAAGGATGCACCAAGCATTTAACAAATCAGTCGTGGGAAACTTCCCAAAGAGCCTGGCCTTTATATAAGGGTTAAATTGAAGAAACTCAGAGTTGTAGAAGGTATGTGAAAAGTAGCCACTCTGAAAAAAATAAAAAAGAAAGCAGTAATTATAGGAATGATCCAGGATTTTCCTGGTGGGTTAGGGAATGGTTATTTGAAAGGAAATCTCTTCCCAGAGAAGAGGCTGACCAGATATTCACTAATAAGAACAATAATTTTCAAGCACATGTTATGATGAGGGACAGTAAATCACCAATTCACTATTTCTGCTAAAGAAAGGATTAAAGTCTTGGCTTCATTTTATAGGCGGGAAGATTTAAATTAGACATTAGGAGGAATTTCCAAACTGCCAGGATCGTGAGATATTAGTGGGGAAATCGCTGCGGTCTTGCTCTAAAGCAGGCTTGTCCAGCTCACAGCCTGTGGCCCACATGCGGCCCAGGTCGGCTCTGACTGCGGCCCAACACAAATTCATAAACTTTCTTAAAACATTATGAAAATTATTCACGGACCTTGTTTCAGCTCATCAGCTGTCATTGGTGTTAGTGTATCTTATGCGTGTCCCAAGACAATTCCTCTTCCACTGTGGCCCAGGGAAGCCAAAAGGTTAGAAAAGGTGTTGCCCAGCTTGGGTCGTATGTGTAGTCCTATACGAAGGTGGGGATTGTGCTGGAGGCCATCATCCCACGGGTCCTCAGACCTTCTCTGCCAGGGGCTCTCCAGGTAGGAAGTGAGGGATGAACACCCCCCTTATCACCTGTGAAGCTTTTTTGAAACACACAGCTTCCCTTTCCATAAAGCTTCCCAGGGGGCCTGGAGCTTGGAAAGTTCCCCTGGAATGATTTTGTTCTGTCCCTTGGATTCAAAACTATCGCCCTTTGCTCGTGTGCTTCAGCAGTTGAGTGGAATGGAAACCTCGGGGCCCTGCCGTCTGCACAGGACATGTAGGCACTTATGCTGGGAGTGTCCTCTGGGCTGTGGAGCAGAGGCAGTGGAAGTGGCATGGCCTTTTTCTGTCATGCTGGAGCAGCAGCTGGTGGGTGGAGCTGTGAAGTGCACGCTCACTGACCCCCCTCTCCCTCAGAGCTCCAGCCCCTCGGGAGGGGCTTCATTCCATAACCTTCCAGCTGTGCCTGGAGCTGCCCTCTTATCTGAGATCCTGTGTCAGAAACATTCATTACAGTAATTTTTAAAAAGCTGAGTGTGTACCGTTTGGTTTGGGGGTTTTGGGCCTAGGTTTAGGTCCGCTCACAGGTAAAGGTGCTTTCTGTTGTATCATATCTAGTGATGTATGAAGAGGTTTGAAACAAGCCTTCCTTTTTCAAAAACTCGCTGTAGATATTGATGAATGTGCAGAACAGCCCTCGGCATGTGGGAGCCACGCCATCTGCAATAACCACCCAGGAACCTTCCGCTGCGAGTGCGTGCAGGGCTATCGGTTCTCAGACGCGGGAACGTGCGTGGGTAAGTTCTTTAGGCTGGTGGGGTTTTCAGAATCTTTACTGTCTGGTGTATGTTAGCACCTGGGTAAAAGGTATTGATTGCTCAGGCAATCATTCTGGCCAAGATGGAAGGTGCCAGGTTCTGTTGTTGGGGTCGGAGGGGCAGTTCACAAAGATGAATCTTCTTTGTCCCTTCCCTTCATCTTCCTGGGGCGTCACCTGTACCAGGAGTAAGCCCTGTTACTGTCTGACGAGTGACACCATCTCCTTGCCTGCTGCTAGCTTTGTATTATATTCCCTTCTTACAAAACTTCTAATTATTTTTATTATTCTTTTAACAGCTATTAAAAGGATTAGACTTGTTTCTCCTTGGGATACATGTGGAGGGACCACCTGGTAGGCACTTGTGTCATTGCCTGCCTTGGATTCTTCCCGATTTACATCTAAAATTCCCTTTTGGGCCATTCTGCTTATGGATTGCAATTTTACAAGCCACCAGTAGTAACAAAACTTTTTAGCCTTATCAAAGTAATCTGAATTGAAGGTATTAATTTGGCTACTTGTGCTTTAGGTTGGTGATGATGTTGGTGACGATGATGATGGGCCAGCCACAAAGAGCTAGAGACTGAATTTTTCCATTTTTTTCTTACTGTTGCACTCTTTGGCCTGTTGGTGCCAAGAATTTTAAGTTCAAAGGTTCTTGGAGACTTCCAGCCTGGAGAGCAGTGTGCTGAATGGGCCATCTGAACTCAACCTCACTTCCCAATTTAAAACAGATTTCTCTTTGACTGGCTCTGTGACCCATCTCCTTGCCCTTCCCTGCAGTTTACTAAACCCTAACATACTTTGTGTTTGCTCTGTCTTGAAGCTTGGACGAGGCTGCCAAGGTCGCAGGGTGAGGTGCAGTCTTGAGGGTGGGAGGGAACAGGCAGTTCTCATTTTTTGAATGTGACCCAAACAGCTGTGTGTTGAGAGCGGCCAGTCTCCTTTTGCACAGATAGGAGATTTCAGCTCTCCCAAAGTTACTTCTATTTTTTTTTTTCAGTAGAGAACAACAGTCCCTATGTACTTGGCCTGCTTTCCTTCTCTGCTTTTTGAGATGGAGATTCAAGGGTTTATTTTTCCTGACAGCACCATTTATATAATAACATTTTAGCTCAAACTTGGGTAGTGGATCCTTTATCCCTTGGGTCACCACCAATCCTGGGACAGGTGTATGTGGGGCATGATGCCCTGAGTTTCTGGATCCAACCATTCCTGACATCCACACTCACTGGAGAGGCATGATGGGGTACAAATATCTACTTTTAGGCATTTGTTTTCAGGAAGACACTTAACCTCTCTGGGCCTCAGTTCCTCACCTATAAAATGAGGTGATCAGATTGGGTCATGGGTTTACTGTGTCCCATGTGCCCTTGGAGCTGTCTCAGGAGCCACCATTGAGGCTGCAAGGAAGCCACTAGCAGACTCTTGTCCTCTTATGAGGTCAGACCATTAATTTCATGAACTCATCCTAGAAAAAGTATTACATACCTTATTGCTCTCCTTGGGAAGCTATGTACTGATGCTAGTGCCTAGTCCACCCTTCCAAGCAATTTTGGAACCCTTTTTCTGGAGTGGCCATCAGAGCTTGCCAAGATTATGATACCTTTCCAAGTTGTACAATGCTGTCAACGTAAGGGGACAGTGGCAAGTTCAAACACCCAATTGTCAGATTTTGGATATGATGACAGCTCTGATGGCCATTCCAGAAAAAGAGTTCCAAAATTGCTTGGAAGGGTGGACTAGGTGCTGGTGTCAGTGCACAGCTTCCCAAGGGGAGTGCTTTGAAGGTGACGGCCATAAGTCATATTCAGCAATGAAGTATGTAGCACTTTTTCTAGGATGAGTTTGCGAACTTAATTGTCCAACCCTGTAGACCCTTTGCAGTTCTGTCTGCTGGGCTCTTCACCCGGTTGGTCAGCTCCTTTGAGACTCGTGTGGAGAGATGGCTAGCTGGGTCAAACCAACTCTACCTAAATGTGATCAGACAAGTAACTCTGGCCCTTTGCTGGATAATTCAGTGGTCAGTTTGACCTCTCCTGGAGTTCTTTATTAGGACAGTGTCCTGGTTGGAAGGCTGAGTTGGGAAGGTTTCTCTCAGGCTCAGAGCAGGGAAGGATGAGGAACGAATCAGGAACATTTAGGAGGTCGGTCTGCTCTGCCAGCTGTGAGGGGCTGGGGCTCAGCCAGGGCTCGTCGGCTGTTCATGATTAGAATCCAGTATGGATCACTTCTCGGTCTTTTGGCTGAGATCAGTTGTGGAGTCCATTATGGGAGGAGCTGCTTTGGGGACTTCCATATAAAACTATGACTTTCTCTTTCCCCCTGGGTGAAAATTTTTAAGGCTATTTGGAATGTGCAAAGTATGTTTACATAAAGGAAAGACAGGTCTCAGTTTGCCTATAAAACTCCTTTATACGAACATAGGCGCCCCTCTGAGTGTGCACAGCCCTCCGATACGTGACCTGATGTGTGGAGTGTGGAGGAATTTGAGGCCCCACTGTGCCCTCCCTGGGGCATCTTGGTGAGCAGCACCATGCACCTGCCCACCCGTCCGGCAGGACAGGGCCAGGCTTGGGCTAATGGCTTAGCCTGGCCTCATCCAGCATCCCTGGTCTTCCTCCCCTGCCTGTCGTATCATTAGGGAAAATTATTTTGAGAGTTTATTCTCAATAAGTAGAGGCTGCATGAGGCCCCCTACTTAGAGCTCTTTATACCCTCCCTTCCTGTCCTTTCTGATATGTGACTTCTTTCCCTGGTGTGTCCTTCCTTCTCGATGTTTCCTTTCTTCTTCTTCGTCCCTGTATTTCTTGGCCCAATAAGCATGCTGGTGGCTCTTGGGAACCAGTCAGGTGACAGCAGCATCTCAGAGCCAGCCACCTGCTCAGCTCATTCCCAT
Source organism: Lyroderma lyra (assembly GCA_004026885.1). Lineage (NCBI taxonomy): Eukaryota > Metazoa > Chordata > Mammalia > Chiroptera > Megadermatidae > Lyroderma > Lyroderma lyra. The sequence goes on from PVJL010005889.1 coordinate 58,805, forward strand.
CAGGGTGCAGTCCTAGGAAAGTGAAACCCCAATGGACTAACCAGAAGCAGAGCCTAACTGAGGAGACAGGAGGAGAGATGGGGGTGCCAGCCTAGTGGGGAGCAGGGGGTGACACTGAGAGATGTGTGGAGGTCTGGGGTCCCAGCACCATCTCCCCAGCACATGAAACTGCTGGTGTGGAGGGAGATGGAAAGGGCCCTGGGCCTGATCAGGGGACTGACTCTCTTCAAACAACGTGTCCACCTTGTGTTTGAAGCTATTGTGGACCAGCGCCCCATCAACCACTGCATGACGGGCCTGCACGACTGTGACATCCCCCAGCGGGCCCAGTGTGTCTACACGGGAGGCTCCTCCTACACCTGCTCCTGTCTGCCAGGCTTCTCTGGGGATGGCCGGGCCTGCCGAGGTGTGTGCTGGCTCTGATTTTTGTCTGTGTAACCTGAGAAAATGCCCTAGGTGGTACTTACCATATATTACGTAATGACTCAACCCAAGTGTAAGAGAGTTACTCTCTCAACTCTGCCAGGAAAATGGGCGTTTGACCTATGTGTTTTCTTCTGGGGGCCCATTCCCATTGGGAAAGACATTTGACCTCCCCGTTTTGTTCTAGGTGACTTGCTCATTGAGGTAACAGTTAGATACCTGCTCTCAGAGTGTAGGATCTGAGTTGTCTTTCATGAAAAGTCAAACCATCCTTGCATTTAGGGAGCTTAAAGTCCAGCCATTCATTTAATAAGATACGTATAGTCATTCACCTGGCCTGCTCTAACCATCTGCTACAAAAAGACTGAATCCCCCTTATTGAATAAATGAGTGCAGAAGCAGAGAATAAATGACTCCATAAAATTCCTTCAGGCCTGAGGTCAGTCCATCATTGTCTACCAGGGTGCTGTATAGATAATTTTAGGTAAGTAAGTGTGAACACAGTACCTCAGTTCCTTGGTTTACAGAATTACTTAACTTTATACCATGGAGTATTTCTGAAGAGTCCAAGCTTTTCTAAAGTGGATTAAAATTTCCGAGAGGCTGTTGTTTCGTTACTGAACATGTGAATTTTCCCTGGCCTCTGAGGTTTTTCTGTCAAGCAGAATCTGTCTGCAAACTCTTAGACATTTTTGAGGCTCTCATTTATGATGAGAAGGATCATTTTATAATGCAAAAGAATCCTCCCTTTTTTCCTTTTGCAAGCTTGATTTTTCATGAAAATGTTGTCATCCAAGTGGAACACATTTGTAAATGCACAAGATAGAAACTGGGGAGTGAGTGTTTTGATAATTAATGTTGAGTGAATTCTAAATCACTGTTCCCACATCAGAAACAGGGTCCCATAGAGTTAAGCAAGTGGCTTAAATTATTGTGTAAACTGTGAATTCCGAAAGAAATCTCTTTGTCCCTGGGCCTGTGTGCTGTTTTGCAGACGTGGATGAATGTCAGCTAAGCCGATGTCACCCCGATGCCTTCTGCTACAACACTCCTGGCTCCTTCACGTGCCAGTGCAAACCTGGTTACCAGGGAGACGGCTTCCACTGTGTACCTGGAGGTAAGGTGCCAGGACATTTGGAGTTGGTAGGCCAGTGCCATATCCGTGAGTACCGAGTTCATGGCTTTGGTGGGGAAGGGGAGGTGGGTAAGTGTGAGGCTCTATGGAGAGTGCTGATCAGAGCACAGCTGCAGCATATAGCCAGGCAGGTTGTGCACTGCACAACTCCAGGGGCGGTCACACATGGACCACATCTGTGCTGGCAGCCTGGAGTCTGTGCTGGTCATCCTGGTAACTTGAGCAAGGAGTGCAAGGTAATAATGCATCTGTGGTGGTCAGGATTCTCCAGAGAAACGGAACTAATGAGATGTGTGTGTATAATTATATACTTATCTTAAAAAATTGGCTTATACCATTATAGAGGCTGGGAATTTCCAAGATACACAGTCAGCAAGCTGCAGACCCAGGAGAGTGGAGGGCGTACTTGCAGTCTGAACGGTATCAGGCTTGAGACCCAGGAAAAGCCAGTGTTTTCATTTGAGTCTGAGAGGAGGAAAAGGCCCATGTTGCAGTTTATGGGTTATCAGGAAGGAAGAATTTTCTCTTACTCAGGAAAGGGTCAACCGTTGTGTTCTATTTTGGCTTTCCACTCACCTGCTTGGATGAGGCCCACCCCCATTAGGGAGGGCAATCTGCTGTATGCAGTTTATGGAGTTAAAGATTAATCTCATCCAAGACACCCCAGATAAAGTTTGCCCAGATATTTGGGCACCCTGTGGCCCAGTCAAGTGGAGTGGACACATAAACATAAAGTTGACTATCGCAGGTTTGTAGGAGTCATGGGGGATAGAGCTAGGCTGGGGGTGGGACGCAGGGTTGAAGGGCCACCAGCTGGAGGAAGATGCAGGCTGGGAATCCACAGAATTGCCCGTATTACGGTGATACCTGGACTTAGGAGCTTCTAAAGTGGCCTGCTGACCTGAGACTTGAGTGGCATCTTGTCAGACCAAGCTTGTCCAACCTACGGCACACAGGTCACATGCAGCCCTGGATGGCTATGAATGCGCCCCATCACAAATTTGTAAACTTTCTTAAAACATTATGAGATTTTTTTTTTGTTTTAATGCTCTTTAGCTGTCGTTACTGTGAGTGTATTTTATGTGTGGCCCCAGACTTCTTTTGTGGCCCAGGGAAGCCAAAAGATTGGACACCCCTGCCTTAGAGCACAATGATAGTGATAGCCCAAGGTCAGTACCAGGAACTCAGGAGGCCCTCAAAAAATGTTGAATAAATATGTATAATTGGCTGCCATTTGTTTAGAACTTACCACATGCTTGGTGATTTACCTATACTATTTCATGTACTGTTCATAATCATCTTTTAAAAGTACTATTACTATCTCTGTTTATGCTGAAGTGTAAAATAAAGGCACAATCAAGGTCCCGCAGGTAGTAAGGACTAGAACTAAGACTCAGACCCAGGCCTGTCAGATGGGTCCCAAGCAGGTTTCAGTCCTGACCATATGGGATGCTCTCATGAGATTAACCAGGAAATTGACACCTCAGACTGGATTGAGCCGGTCGTGTTGTTGTTATTTATTATTGCTGCCGTTGTTGGCCAGATATATTTATGCCACTGTAAGTGTTTCGGTAAGAGGTAAGTGCAAAGCAATTAAAAACTATTTTGACATCTGTCCTCTTTGCTAGCCTATGAACACCCTGAGGACAGGGTGCATGTGTGTTTTATTTTTATGTCTCCTGTATCCATAGCTCCCTCTAGTACAGATGATGAGGGAGAGAACCCAAGATCGAAGCCACAGTCTTTTGTAACCTAATTTTGGAAGTGACAGTGCTGTCACTTCTGCTGATACTGTTAGTCACAGGCCAACTCTCCAACAGTGTGGAAGGGAACTACATAAGTGGGAGAACACCTGGACGTGGGAGATTGGGGGCCATTCTGGGTGGGCCCCCATGGCCACTGACCCTGCCTGGACAGTGTCTTGGGGAACGTCACTGGCTACAGTTTTGGAATGTGGGGGAGCTTATTGGAGGATCAAAGAGGAGTAGAAAGAGTCGGGCTAGAGATGGAAAGTCTGGTCCTTAAGGGCAAATACCAAGCCTGTGGATGTTCAGTTACCACTCTTTACACTGGGCACCAGTCACACTTAACCAGCACAGTGCATCAGACTCACCCATACATCTTTAAAGAGAAAGATAATGAAAGAGTTCAGAAAGTAGGGCTGCAAAGCCAGGTGAAAACATTTAGGATGATACAACTTAAAGGAGAGAAAACTGAGGAACAATTGAATGTACACTTTTTGTTTGCTGTGTGCCTGTTTGTGTTACAGTTTGTACCTTGTCTCAAACAAACCCAATGTTAGAACTCCTGGTTAGAGCTGGAAGGAGCTCTAGACCTCCTTTTACTTTATTGTTGCTTGTTTTTATGTGAAGTTTGGTTTTCCTGAAATTCCAGAAAGAAGCTTGGTTCAGATAACTTTTCCAACTATGCAGAGCTTCCTGTTCTATTCTTTTGGTGAAGTTTGAAAAAAATATTTTAGCTTTCTTTTGCGATTTCCTGGCTCTGTTCTCTTCCACTTCTATCTGGACCTTCTCTTTCCTTGGCTCTGTTGTCTCCGTCCTGCACTCTCTCCCAGTGTGGGGCCCTGCTAGCCAGATCCGTGTTGAGAATTCCTAGGACTAGATCTTCCAGCCCCGTTTGGCTTTCTGTCCCAGTTGGAGTGGGAAAATCCTGCCAACGCCAGTGGCTGGGCTCAGCTTGGCTCTGCTGTGCTTTCTAGCTGAGGGCTGTTAACTCTTTGGGGTTCTTCTGGAGTCTCCTTACCTCCTTGTGACTGGGGTTCATAGCACTATTTCATCACCTCATTTCATTGCAAATTTTGTCCATGGATTTTGGGTTTTGCTATCTAGTTACTCTGTCTGTAATTAGATTCTAAATGAGGCTGTTAACCTTCTTCTCAGAGTCTCCTGTTGCCTCTCGAACCGCTGTAGTCTGGCTCTGTGCCCCCCCACCCCGACACCCCTGGAGCTGTGCCTGGAAAGTCCCCAATGACCCCACTTGCTCAGGTCCCAGGCCTCACCTTTTTTAGTAGCACTTGTTATGATTGATCTCACTTTCTCTCCCAAAACACTTTCTTCACTTGGTATCCAGGATGCCATGTGTCTTGGTTTTTCCTGTCACTGGCTGGTGTGTGTTGCTGGTGGCACCATCAGCCTCATCCAGTGGGTGAGGGCTCAGAGAGACTGCCTAACTCATCCGAGGCCCTGGCTGACTGGTGGCACAGCCAGGAGCAACTCTAAGTGTTCCGTAAGCCTCTGTTACATATCTGCCACTGTGCTCCATGCATAGATGTCAGGTCTGTGCTCTGGAGGAGTTCACACCATAACTGGGCAGGAAAAGGGAACTCTGGAACCTCCTAGTGAACCTGTAAGTGTGCCTAGCAGCTGGGAGTGGATACCCAGCTGAAAGATGCTAGCGAGCTAGGCAAGTGTGAGAAGTATGGTTTGTACCTAGCCTTGTGGGAAGTATGGGGTGGGATCATGGGGAGAGGCAGTTAGGCAGCCCCGGAGAGCTTGGGCTTTGGAGGATCCCCAAATCCAGGGCCTTGAGGCTTGAGAACTATAGTTGTGAGGCCCGTGGCCCCGCCAACCACTCTCCACCTGGCAGCTCCTCCATCCGGTGAGAGGACATTCTTTTCCAGGTCCTCTCACCTAGACCCCAGGGAGCATGTGTCAAGCACCCTCTCCAATACCCTGAACTTCTTAGCTTCTTACCCTTCCTCCACTCACAGCCTAAAAACTTCCAGCCTTAAGTCGGTCAGCCCTACCCCCAGACCTCTGGGCTCAACCCCAGAGCTGTGCCTGGGAGGGACCCGGCAGATCTATCACTGCTGGGGTCAGGTGGCGAGCAGATTCGCGGCTCTCCTCTCTGCTCCCATAGCAGCCTCTCCAGCCGCTCACACTGCCCACCGTGGTGGGGCCCTGGAACTCCCAGGGCTCTGCTAACGGCTGTGACCCCTGCTGCTGGCAGGTTCCAGTAAACGCTAATAACACAGATGCATTCGTGATTCAAGGGGCCATGGGGTTCCTGATCTGAGAAACATCACGGATACGGCTATTCTTAAAGCCTATACCAGCAGGGTGTCGCGAGAGGAGCGATGTGGGCAGAGGCCCTAGGCAACGGGCCAGGAAAACCCAAAGACGCATTTTAGTGACCGGACCAGACGGCATGCAGACTGGAGGAGCATTCTCTCTTCCTGTGGTTCGTGAGGTTCTGCTTTCCCTCCCTCCCTGCCTCTTCTAGTCACTGGTTTACTCCCCCCTCTCTAGGCACTCTCCTTCCTCTCCTGTCCTGTCAGGATTGGGGGTCAGTGTTGGGAAGGGACTTGGAGAGAGAGTGCATAAGCAGAGCTGTCTTTGTCATCATCATCCGTACTGGGGGAGTGGGGTGGGGGTGTTCTAAGTAAACCCTTAGGAACAGAAGGATAAAGATCGCACCCAACTGACATTATCTCCTTTACTAGTAAATCCCCCATTCTTGGAAGTTTGGCAGTCTTGGACTAACAAGTGTCCCTCTGGCAGCTGATGAGACGAGGGCAACGAGCCGGAAAGTCCCAGCAGAGCCCAGCATCGTTCTCGCCGCTTAGCCCATCTGAGGTGTGCGTTGGGGTGTGGGGGAGGGCGGACTGTGCAGGGAGAGGCTGAACCAGGGCGCCTCCCCGAGTTCCTCCAGCCCCGTGGGCGAGCACAGACTGTGAGAGTTGTTTATTTAAATTAATACAAAGAAGTTTAATCAGGCAAGGGAGTGCAATGCGAATCAAGAGACTGAAAATGTGTTGTGTGTTTTTTTTTTTCCTGAATTCTCTATTTCATTTTTCTCTCCTTCTCTTTGTCTCCAACCTCAAGAAAACAACCCCCAGACTTCCTGCTGTTCCCCAAATAAGTATCAGATCTTGAATGCTCCTCTTCCAAGTAGATTAAACTCAGATGAGTAAAAAGACCCTTGCCTGAGTTACTGTTTTTATCAGTCAGAAACAAGGCCAGGAAATGCGTCTTTATTGCCCCCTCACCCCCCTCCAGGCCCTTAATGGAAAATTCCTCATGGGGCCTGGGGCTCCCACAGGAGCTGCCCCCACTGCCTGAGCCCAGGCTGAGAAGCCATCCCAGACAACCCAGTGACGTCACAGCTGTCCATAAACATACTTGAAATTCTCCTTCCCAAGTCACAATTGAGGTTTTCATTTCTTTTTATAAGTTCAAGATGTAGCACTTGAGAGTTCCACTGTAAATTCTAAAGCACTTGAGATTTTGTACACTGGCCAAACACCATGTTAACGTAAAGCCTTTTTGGCCACATACAATGGAGCAACCCCCTGCCCTTAAAAATTTGATTTGGTTGACAGTACACAGAACACCGGGCCGTTGGCTCATTGGAAAGGCAGCACCATATACAGATATTGGTGGAAGAAAATGAGTCCGTGGGCCACGGGTGATTTCGGCAAGTGTGTCATGCTAATGTGCATGTATCACCATTGACACTACGTGCTCAGTGCGTGTGAGCCATCCTGGGTGCTGGGCATGTGGGTGCAGAGGGGCAGCAGGCTGGGCTTGGAACCCGACGACCGCGCCTCTTAGCCTGAGCTGAACCACTTCAGCAATCTGTGTGTCTGTCCTCTAATTTGGGTGTAAAAAGCATCATTGACTGTTTCATAGGATTGTGGTGAGAATGAAATGCGGTGTGTGAATGGCGATGGCTTGTATGGAAACTCTAAAACTCTGTGCAAGTGTAAGAGATTGAGGAAGTAAACAAGTTCTGTGTCCAAGAGTGAACAAAAACCAACATTTTATTCTCAACCAGATGACTTATTTCTATCTTTGTTTGGCTCTTCCTACATCAAATAGGCTTTTTTTTTTTTTTTTTTTTTTTTAATATCAGCCTTTGGGACAAGAGGGAAAGCATACCCCGTGTTTCCTTGACAGATTTAAGAGCACTTTCCGACACGCTCAGAAATCACAACTAACCAAGGGAGCAATCATGTTCAGCAGGCGAATGTTAAGCTCTAGCAACATAGACAAAAAGGACTTTAAACGTTTATTGGCAACACACGCACTGAATGTCCCTATGGAGGCCTTGAGTGGATACTATCACGAATGACACAGAACTGACGTCTCGTCACGTCCCACTCGGTCCTCATAGTATTACTGTGAGATTAGTTATTGCCGCCATTGCTGTCCTACAGCGGAGCGGGGCACGACCCGTGGTAACACCAGGAGTGGTGGAACTGGGAACTAAAAACATTGTCCAGGTAAAGATTTCTATGAGCTGTAAAGCACATTATCATATATTCTGTTATTACGATATACTGTTATTAACACACTACATTTGGTAGAGCCCTACCTAGGTCTCTGAAACCATGATCTTCAGAAACAGCCCCTAGGCCCTCCTTTGCTGTCTGACCCCTGTGGAGAGGGTCTCTGCTATGTGTCTGTGTATCCCGGGCCCAGACGCTTTGCTTGCTGGACTGTAACTGTTTGTTTGTTCCCTTTCGTCCCGACTGTGAGCTCCTGTGGGCAGGCCCTGTGGGCTTTTCTGTGTGCATCCTCCACTCCTGCCCACTCAGTGCCTCTGGGTGTAGGTTAAGGACGTGCAGTCACTCGCCAACCTCAGAGCCTAGTCTGCTCAGGGAGGCAGAGGAGGAGCAATGTCGGTGCCCCGAGAGCCCACCGGGTGGAGGAGCCCAGCACGCCCTGGGAGCACTGCCCAGCCTGGAGGGTCCTGAGAGGAGGAAATGCCTGAGCTGAGTTTGAAGGATTGACTGGGAAGGAAGGGGAGGAGGGAGTCACACAACAAACAGCACATGGAAAGCCCTGGAAGAGTTCCGTTTGGCTAAGTATAGCTCTCAGCAGTTAGGGATATTCCCGTCCGGGTCTGGGCATTGCTTGGTGTGGCCTGAGCTGATGGCACCGCTGACCTGGCCCCTGTGGTGGCTGGACTCCAGCTAGTGTGGAACCAGCTACAGCTCTGCCTCGTGTTGGGGAGTTGTTTACTCCAGGACGGAGCTTGTTATCAGCAATTCCCCACAGATACAGAAGTATTTCCTGCTTTGAGATCTGAGTTGTGCAGTTAAGAGGCCGTGATTCATGCCAAACACGAGTGCTTCGTTAAAGGGAAACACACATGTTGGTAAGTGTGGCTTCCCTGTGACCTTGGTCCCTCGATCTTTGACTTTGACTCAATGTGGGTAATTAAGAAGCTTCAACGATAAAAAGCACAAATTTAAGACACACTTAAAAAAATTTCAGTGCTGTCCATCGACTCGGCTAAACACATGGTACAGCCATACAATAGGATGTTATTCAGACATAAAAAGGAACGAAGTACTGGTACTCTGGCTACAACTCAAATGAACCTTGAAAACTTTCTGCTGAGTGAAAGCCAGACACAAAAGCTCACGTGTTGTATGATTCCATTATATGAAATTTCCAGAACGTGTAAATCCATAGACACAGGAAGCAGGTTGGGGGTTGCCAGGGGCTGGGAGGCAGGGGACATGGGGGCCACTGCTTAGTAGGTGTGGAGTTTGCTCTGAGGTGAAGAAAATGTGCTGAAAATAGGGTGGTCGCACAGCCTTGTGACTGTGCTATGTGCCACGGAATTGTTCACTTTAAAGTGGTTAGTTGCCATATCAGTTTTGCCTCAGTCTTTAAAAACGGAAAAACCATTGCCTAGGAGAGAAAAGAAAATGTAAATACAGTAGACGTTCCATGAACCGGATCTCAAGCCACCGGAAAAAGATGGCTGCCGTTTGCCTCAGAGCGCGGGGGCTGAGTACCGGTTCACGGAGAGTCTGTGCCCATTTATCCGGCACCTACCAATCCCCGTGGGCTCCAGTTCGCGGAGAGTCTACCGTACTATCTTCTTGACCATGAAATATTTTAAATACTAATGATGTTTAAATTTTTAAAAATTAATGAAATAAGACCCAGCGATGACCAGGAGGCTGTGTGGTTCTGAGTTGGGTTACGTCAGTGACCCCCGATCGTGACACAGCTGATGGTGTCCCCTTGCTTGTCTTTCCGACAGAAGTGCAGAAAACCCGCTGCCAGCAGGAGCGAGAACACATCCTCAAAACAGCGGGGGTGGCAGACACACAGCGACCTCTGCCACCAGGGCTGTTTGTCCCCGAGTGTGACGAGCACGGGCAGTATGTGCCCACCCAGTGCCATGGCAGCACCGGCTACTGCTGGTGTGTGGACCGCGATGGCCGAGAACTGGAGGGCACCAGAACCAGGCCTGGGATGAGGCCCCCCTGTAAGTTGGGGGCCTGAGAAAGGCCCCAGGGACCAGGTCCCCAGCACCTGTGAGCATCACGGCGGGGTGGGGGCGGGAGGCGGGGTGGTGCTGGTGGTTTCTGCTGCCCTGAACCCTGAGAGCTCCCCTGGCTCGAACCCCTAGCTCTCTTTCTCCCCTCTGCTCCTCTCCTCTGTCTCCCTCAGCAGACACCCCACTTCTCACCTCGTCTCCCTCTCCCCTTCTCTCTCCTCTTACCCTCTTCCTGTCCGTGCAAACGATAGTGGCCACTGCTGTACTGATGCTGAAGGTGGTAGCAGGGAGAGTGTGGGTGCTGTGGGTCCCCCAGGTGGGTGTCCTGGCTTTCTAGCATCTCTGCCCTGGGAAATTGCAAGGGTGGTAGGGACGACCCAAGGCCCTGGCCTGGGCCTTGCTTACGCGGGCAGTGGGAACGGTTCCCATCCTCGAACACCTGCCTCCTTCGCAGCTGGGCCCTGCCGGGTCGTTTAGGATGCAAGGAGCCAACAGCCACAGGTTTCTGCAGCTGGTTCTGCGACAGCTGTTGCGATGGGACTCAGGTTTCCTTACACCCATTCTGTGGCCTTTCCCCCTCCTGGGACGGTCTTGTCAGGGGAGCCAGGGAGCCGTACCCAGTATCAAGGTCAGCAGTTAGGAGGCAAGGCTAAATCTCAGGGCGAATCAGCCCTTGACCTTCATGGGTTCTCAAAAGCCCACAGGGGCATGTTGCTGCTGTGGGTTCATTCTGACAGCCTTCTCCACATTACAAAGTGCAACCACCTTCCACTGCCACAGGCTCCCTGCGGGCATGGTTCAGCGTTCACTGCTGTGGCCCCTGGCCAAATTAGGCGTGCACAGCGAGGTCACTTCTGTTTCAAGTCAGGATGGGGCTAAGCCTTATTTTTTTCTGCTTGACCTTCAATGCTACACTCAATCCTGCTTTATCTTATTCTCAAATGCCCTTTGAGGTCTTTCCGCTCCTGGTGCTTTCAGATGTAAAATGGGCATTGTGTGGCTGTGGTCTGTAGTGTTATGAAGGTGATGTGACTTTGTGCGCATGTGTGCGCTTGTGTACATGTGTGCATGCCTGCTGCTTGGAGACCGTGCTCATTGACATCTCTCGCTACCTAGGTCTGAGTACAGTGGCTCCCCCGATTCACCACAGACCCTCAGTCCCTCCTACCGTGATCCCTCTGCCCCCCGGGACCCACTTACTCTTTGCCCAGACTGGGAAGATAGAGCGCCTCCCCTTGGAGGGAAGCACCATGAAAAAGATGGAAGCCAAGACTTTGCTGCATGTCCCGGTGAGTGCTGGCTTATTGCACTTGGTGACACATGGATGACCTGGAGAACCAAACAAGGTGTGATCAGACCACCTCTCGGGGAAGCCTGTTCCAGCAGCCTGGCTGCCTTGTCCAGACTGCAGGCTTCACCATTCTGTCTCCTGCTTTGTCTCTCGTGCCAGCTCTCAGCACTACTGGACACATTATATGTCAGTGTATATGTTCTGTATCGGGTGTGTACCTTCCCACATAGAAACTAGACAAACTGTTCTTCTGGCTCATGGAGTGTTCATTTCACTGCCGTGTTGCTAGCCCCAAAATGGTGCTCGGAACTGAAACGAATATTTGCTGAACGGCGTAAGTTGCTCATGAAGCATGAATCTCCTAAGGGGTGACCGTCATTCTCCCCTTGTATCCTCCAGCACACACTGTCAGGGAGCAGGTACTGGTTAGTTCCCTGTGACAGTCATTTCGCCCATGACGAAGGGGAGAGGCTATGAAAAGCAGAAAATTGAGGTGGGAGGGTGCTGCACAACAGGGTAAATATCCACTATGTCCTCGTTTGTTTGTTTGTTTACACATCTTAGCCGTGCTTAAGTGTACAGCTCAGCTGCATTAAGTACACTCACATTGTTGTGCAACCATCATCACTACCCATCTCACAACTTTTCATCTTCCCAAACTGACATTTTTATACCCATTAAACACTCCCCCCTACACCAGCCCTTGGCAGCCACCCTCTGCTTTCTGTCTCTGTGAATTTGCCTTTTCCAAAGGACTCATACAGAGTGGAACTGTACAGTATTTGCCTTTTTGTGGCCAGCTTATTTCACTGAGAATGATGTCCTCAAGGTTCGTCCGTGTTGCATCGCCTGTCAGAATTTTCTTCCATTTTGAGGCCGAGTGATAGTCCACTGTCTGGATGGACCACATTTTGTGTATCCCTTCATCCATCAGTGGCAACTTGGGTTGCTTCTACTTTTTGGCTTTTATGAATAATGCTGCTGTTGAACATGGGTGTAAAAATCCTTGTTTGAGTCCCTGCTTTCACTTCTTTGGGATATAAACCAGATGTGGAATTGCTAAATCATACGGTAATCCTATTTTTTTCTCCATCCTGTTTTCCTTAGCAGCGGTACCATTTTACATTCCCACAGACAAAGGTTACTATTTTCTCTTTTTTAATAGTAGCCGTCCCAATAGATGTAAAGTGGTATCTCATTGTGGGTTTTTTTTTAAATTCATTTTTATTGATAGACTTATTGGGGTGATATCTGTCAGCAAGAAATAGGTTTCAGGCATACAATTCTACAGTGCATTGTCAGCTTGTTGTATAATAAGTTCACCACCTAGTATGACTTCTCTTTCCATCACCCTATATCTAACTTCCCCTCCCCTTTCTCCCCTCCCTACTCATTGTGGTTTTGATTTGCGTTTCTCTAATAATTAGTAATGTTAGCATCTTCTCATGTACTTAATGAACCATTAGTACACTTTCTTTGTTAAAATATCCTTTCACATTCTTTGTTCATTTTTAATTGGGTTGTTGTTTTGTTGTTATTGAGTTGTAGGAGTTCTTCATATATTCTAGATACTAAGTAAGTCCTTATCAGATATGTGATTTGCAGATATTTTCTCCCCATCCATAGGTTGCCTTTTCACTCTGTGGATTCCTTTTATTTGCAAATGTTTAATTTTGATAAACTACAATTTATTTTTGTTTTGATGTCATATCCAAGAAATCATTGCCAAATTCAATGTTAGAAGATTTCCTCCTGTATTTTCTTGTAAGAGTTTTATAGTTTTAGCTCTTGCATTCAGGTTTTTTATTCATTTTGAGTTAATTTTTACATATGGTGTAAAGATCTATCCATTTTGACCTGACCTCTTGAGGGAGAAGTGTCTGTTGATAACCCTGACTTTCCCAGTAAAGGAGCATCCTGGTCCTCTGTGGTCCCCAGAACCTCACTTGGCATTTCCAAAGTGCATTTTAGAATAAGCTTGTAAGTTTCTGCCTCCCTTTCCCCCAAAAAATAAGCCCACTGGGATTTTGATAAAGATGGCATTTGAATCTTTAACTCTATTTAGAGAGAATTAATATCTTAGCAATATTAACTCTTACAATTCATTAAACTATCTCTTCACTTATAGTGTTTGGGTCTTTAGTTTTATTCTGCAATGTTTTGTAGTATTCGGTGTAGAATGTTGCACATTTAAAAATATTTATTCTAAAATACTTTGTTTTTGATGCTGTTATAAACATTGTTGTTTTAAAGTTTCATTTTTTGCTAATAGAAATACAATTTTATGTTGACCTTATATTCCTGCAACCTTGCTAGATTCAATTATTAGTATAATAGTTTTATAGATTCCCCAGGATTTTCTACATGAATAATCATATTGTCACAGAATAGAGTGGCTTTACCTCTTCCTTTCCAATATTTATGTCTTGTATATTTTTGAAATGGTCTCAGGTAGCAAAGATTTCTTAGATGATATATACAAAGCATTAGCTGTAAGAGAAAAAATAATATATTGGACTTAATGAAAAATTTAAACTTTGGTCTTTAAAAACACCATGAACAAAATTAAAAAGCAAGCCACATACTGATAATAAATATACACACACATATATACATATGTATATGAGGTCAGACAAGGTTGCCAAGGTAAGGACACCTTACTGAGTTGTTTGTACAGTGCTGCCAACGTAAGCGTACGGTGGCAAGTTCATGAGCTTAATTGTCAGATTTTGAGTATGACGACAGCTCTGATGGCCATCCCAGAAAAATGGTTCCAAAATTGCTTTGAAGGGTGGACTAGGTGCTGGTGTTGGTGCACAGCTTCCCAAGGGGAGTACTTCAAAGGTGACCGTAGTGATATGCAGCAATGAGGTATGTAGCACTTTTTCTGGGATGAGTTCATGAAATTAATTGTCCAACCTCGTATGTATATGACAACAGCATTTCATCTGAAATATATAAAGTACCTCTCAATAATAAACATTTTTAAATGGACAGAAGACTTGAAGACCCTTCATAAGAAAAGGTGTCCCAATGCCTATAAGCACATGTAAGATTCCCCCCATCGCTGGTCACTCAGTGGCTGGTGGGTGAGCCACTCTCACGCCTGTCTGTGCTTCCAGGATAAAGTCATCATTGGACTGGCCTTCGACTGCGTGGACAAGATGATTTACTGGACCGACATCAGTGAGCCTTCCATTGGGAGAGCCAGTCTGCACGGTGGAGAGCCAACCACCATCATTCGACAAGGTGGGCAAGGAGATACCTTTCTTCTGTTTGGGTTTTGCTTTTTGCAACCCAAGTGGCTGTTGGGGGAACATGGAGGGGTAGCGAGAGTGGACAAGGGGAGTGTACAGTTGCTCCCAGGATATAGGCGCTTGTGAGGGGCTGGATCCTTGGCCTCAAATAGTCCTTTCCAGACTTTTCCAAAAGGCCCTCCAAAGACTCACTAAATCGTGAACGCCTTAGCTGGGATTTGTTGGTAGCCTAAAAAGAATAAAATTAAAATGGTAAGTGCATGCCTTTCTTTGAAAGTTTATGTAGTCAGTTTTAATGAACAGTAAAGGTCAAACTCAGCCATCCAGTTAGGATATATATTTCTTTCTCTGGCTGCTGAGCCTAGAATGGATTCCCAGTGTCTGCCCATCGAGTGCTCCATTAGAGTTGTCTCACAGGCAATAGGCAGTTGAATCATACAGTTGCGAGGATCACAGGCACATTGGTAAACACTGTCCTTGATAGTTGAGTCTATTCCCAGAACAGTTTTCAAGTTACAGGACTGTCACTTCATCCCGTAACATCTGGTGGGGTGTCTCCTCTTCTCTTCCTCCCGCCACTGGCACATGCTCAGATGGCCTGTCCCAGAGGAGCGCAGCAAAGCAAGCTTAACTCTTACGACAGCCCTAAGTTCTTCGTTGTGTTATGGATAATAAAGTTCAAGACACTGCACAGACTACCCGTCAACATTTAACCTCAATTTCTTAATTACGGATGCTAATTTAAGCTGAAGACTGTATGTATGATTATAATGCCTACATTCAACAAGTCAAGACTATTTTACATGGATGTGTTTTATCAAGATTAAAGACCATTACAAGTACAACAAAAATCCAAGGACTCATAAAAACTCCCCTGCACGGGAAAGATCAAATATTACAGGTTCTAAGTCAGTAACTCCGCAGCCGACTGGGAAATTTTATGTCTAAAGACATGGTCATGCCTGTGATGTTTGCTATGTAAAATCATCTTGCTTCCTCTGCAAAACACTCCAAGATACGCCTTTAAAATATATGTGCCTCATTTAGTATTGCTTTTTCCTTGGAGCTGAATGTAGCCTTTCCAATTTCCAGTTTAAAGTTGCCTTAATGGTTGATATTCCAGAGATTCCTGTGCCTGTGAAACAGGCATTTTCTCATTCCTTGGCTCCCTCGCAAGAGATGATGCCGCAGGAATTAAAGCTGAGATAGAGATAAATATGTCTGGCTTTGGAAGGCGGTAGGGTATTTAAATAATGTCTGCTAGTTTACACGGTTTGGTGTAATGAACACACGTTTGAGCACGCCTTTCTGCATCTTATCTCTCTGTTAAAAATGTTGTTACTATTATCTATGATTTGATTTCAAACCCCAGTGCAAGAGGGGGAGCAGGGCATTGCTACTATTTCCTATTGCTTCTGGAATGATCATTGTCCAAGACAGCTGTAAGCACAGTAAGCAACATTCCAGGCAGGAGCCCAGTGTGAAAAAAACACAGAAGTAAACCAGAACGTGATCTTTGTAGATCTTTGTAGGCATAGATTTATTTTTATTTAAAAGGAGAAGGAACTTCCCTTTGAGTCTTCGTCTTGGGGCAGGCTGGCACACCCCAGCGAGTGAACGTGGTGCTGGGCGCCTCCCTTGCCTTCCTTATTACATTTAGTCTGACTCCTGGGCTCTGCTTTCTTTCCTCGAGTTAAAGTCCTAGTAAAGTATCTTGGATGCACATCACAGTCTGCTTCCCGAACGCACTGCCTTGCTGTCTTCGCTGCTTGCCCTGGCCACACAGGCAAGGATAGCCTTTCCAGGCCCTTCCTTGGGCCCCGCAGCCCACACAGAAATATCTTCCAGGTTGCGGGAGGTGGGTTGGTGGCCCTCAGGTTTGAAGTCAGGGTCAGGGCTGTTGGTAAGACCATTTGACATGGAGTCCCTTGCAGGGCTCCTCTGGGTCTCAGTGAGCAGCCTCCCCCGCACGCAACTTTTCTGTGTGTCTGGGTAGTTCCTGTCACTTGGCACGGATGTGCTCATTGCAAATATACCCCAGAATGATTTTTTTTGTGGTTTTGTCTGAAAGTAGGAAGGGGCCTTTTGGAGGTTAGTCTCCTAGTCCCTTCTCCTCTGAGGAAGGGGGAGGTAGTTTAATACTTTATAAATCTCTACTTTGGGTTTGAAGAGTAGAGACCTTGTTCAAGGGCTGTTTCTAATGACTAATAAACGTCCTTGTGGGGGTCCTTTTAGGGGCTTTGATGTTTCCAGCATCTACGGTCACAGTCATGTTAGAAGTCTGACGAAGGCCGATCTGGAGAGTGCACCCTGTGGCAACCCCTGGCTTGAAAATCAGTTACTTACAACTTATTAAAGGCTTCTTGGAGTGTTACTTGGGGTCACTGGCACCCCTTCTTTGCACTCCTAATACTTCTATAAAAGTAAAACAGCAATGATTTCCTGTGTATATTATTTCTCTAAAATGACCTTTTCCCCCAATAATTAATGAATGTTAATCAGTCTGTTTGTTTAATTCCTTATCTTAATATCTTCCTATGCCTCCCCTTTGCCTGTGGGATAACCTCATTAACACAGGCATCCTAACTTCATCTCTGGCTACTTCCCCACCCCCACGGTCTCCAGCTCTACAGAATTACAGCCAGGTCACTTCAAGTCATGTCCAGCTTTTCTTTATACTTAAGTGCTGGTCCTATGACCTGGAATACCCTTGTATAGGACCTTTGCCTGACAAACTCATGTTGGTCCTTCAGGAGCCAGCTTTACAAATGTCACCTCCCCTAGAAATCTTCCCCCCCCCGTCTCCCCAGGTTGAGTCCAGTGTCCCTCCTCTGTACCCCCAAAAAATTCAGTCTGAGTTGTGATTGGTTGTGAGCTTCTTGCGGGTAGGGCCAACGCTTAGGCATCCTTGTGGACCTGGTTCTCAATGTGGGTTATCCACCAGGTGAACAAGTGGCATTTCTTAACTTGTCCCTTTGAATGTTGCTTATAACAACATGCATATCACATTCCCATTTGTTTTCTTAAAGTGCAAGGATTGGAAGCCATGTGAAACAGTGCTCAGAAATCAGAGAAACTGCCTCTTACCTGCCTAAAAAAATCAGATGTGTTCTCTGCTTGCTTCTAGATCTCGGAAGCCCAGAAGGCATTGCCCTTGACCATCTTGGCCGCAACCTCTTCTGGACAGATTCTCGCCTGGATCGAATAGAAGTTGCAAAGCTGGATGGCACCCAGCGCCGGGTGCTGTTTGAGACCGATTTGGTGAATCCCAGGGGCATCGTGACGGACCCCATGAGAGGGTAGCGTGGTGTAAATGTGTGTGCGTCTGTTGTACTTGCATCTGAATTTGGGGTTTTCTCAGATTTGAGGCTTGAACTTCAGCCTTGCTCTCCTGAAATGAATGTGTACAGGATGAATGATTGACGTTGGCCTGCAGATATCCATGGCGAAACGTCAGAACATTTATTACAGTCCTGTGATCGTGGACTTGATACTATGATCCATTTTCAAATCTGTCATCAAAAGAATTTGTAAACCAACAGCCCACAAATTGGGTATTTCCATGTGGGTTAACTGTGGGTTGACACCCAAGTTGTATCAACCCTGGAAGAGTATCAAGGTCACATAAATGTATCCCTGGAACTCCCCCTTGGGGGCCACCCAGTGTGAACACCTCAGAGACCCCTTCCGATGGTTTCATGGGCACCTCAGTGCTTTCTCTCCCTTTGCCTTACTGCAAGCTCTGAATCTTACACCCCAGGTCCTGGGCTCCTTGACACTTGGATTCCTTCCCTTTGAGGCTACATGCTCTGTGGCCACCTCCTCTATGCCAAGTGCCTTGACCACTGCCTCTGCCATCACCTGTCTCTGTGCCTCAGCCCCGGGTCCCCTGTGCCCACTCTGTGGTAACAGCAGATGGGGGACTCCTGTGTGTTTATGCCAGTTTTGGTGCTGTTTTGTTTTTCTTTTTTAGCAGCTTTAGTGAGCTATGTGAATTATGTTTAAAGGAAATGAATTAATTATTAACAAGATAACTAAATTCAAGTAAAGAACCAAATCCCAGTGTCTTTGCAAAGGAAAATGTGTCTCATTACCGACAGGTCCTTTTTAGCCATGCTGTGTGTTCACGTCTGTTAGTGTCTTCATCGGAGCTTCTTTCTCAGTTCTTCTAATAAACTTTCTCTTCATGCCTCTCATTTCTCTTCCTCTTTCCCCGTCCTTTTCCTCTTTTAGAAACCTTTATTGGACGGACTGGAACAGAGATAGCCCCAAAATTGAAACCTCCTACATGGATGGCACAAACCGGAGGGTCCTTGTGCAGGACGACCTGGGCCTGCCCAACGGGCTGACCTTTGACGCCTACTCATCGCAGCTCTGCTGGGTGGATGCAGGTGACTTCTGGGGTGGAGTTGTACTTTTTTGTTTTTTAGCCAATCATTGTTACCCACTGTGAGCTAGTCCAGTCTGTCCATCAAGAGGGTCTGTTATGGGAAGAGGGCATAAGATAACTGCTTTTCCTTCCTACACAAATATAGCTGCATATATTTGGCTTGACCCGGGAGCTGAAGACAGTTTTTGTATTTGTAAACATTCCATTTTAAATGGTAGCATAAGTGCTTACATAGTGTCCTCAGTTTTGCCTCTTGGCCCACAAAACCCAAAACAATTGTTACCTGGCCATTTAAGAAAACATTTGCCGACCTCAGAGCCAGTCCTCACTCCTGATGTCTGTTAAGCAATTCGCGACTTACATTCCTGGAGCTCCTACTTGTCCCCATAGGCTGGGCAGGACTTGGAGCCAAGGAAGATAAAATAATGCCATCCTGGTATGTGCTCCTGCCCTGGCAGGTTGGGGTTATCCCTAGGGGGAGGGTTGTGGGCAGGTGCTCAGTCAGGGAGGAACGTCCATCATCATCCAGCCTCTGTTGAGTGCCTGCTCTGGTCCAGACACCTGCCAAGTGCCACGGGTGGTGCTGGGGACTGCGTCTTGCACATGGGGACATGAGGGGTGGTGTGTGCACGGTTAAATGAAAATGGTCTTAGTCTGATGTGGGCACTGGTGGGAGGCTGCACATAGCTGCTAAACCAGAGGCGCGGTGTAGTGATGATTTTTAGGATCTGAACGCAGGGAGGTGGGTCTGGAGACGCTTCAGGGAGGAGGGACGTGACCAGGAGCTGGAAGTTGGTGACCCCAGCTGCTCCAGGGACGGGTGAAGCAGTGTGTCGCCTCGGCTCCGCTCCCATCTATGGTCAGAGCCAGGCGTGGGCACCCAGCCGACATGGGTGTTGGCCAATGAGAGAGAGCGAAAGGGTAAAGGGACAGCCTTCCAGCTTTAAGGAGCAATCTTGTGTTCTCCAGGATCCGCCGCTGCAGCGCTGAATGTCTCCCACCCTTGCCCTCGTTGCTCTTGTTTTTTGACACAAAGGGACTGTTTCTTATGTGACAATGACGGCTTGTTCTCACTCACACAGGCACCAGCCGGGCGGAGTGCCTGAAGCCCGGTCAGCCCAGCAGACGCAGGGTTCTTGAAGGGCTCCAGTATCCTTTCGCTGTCACGAGCTTGGGGAAGAATCTGTATTACACAGACTGGAAGATGTAAGTCAGCTGCCGGGGGGCGGGGGCGGGGCCTGCCCTGCCACCCTCTGCCCCTGGGGTCCAGGCCCTGCCCACCGCCCTCTGCGCTTGACCTGCCAGCCTCTGAGATGTCCCCTTGGCCTTGGCCTTCTGAAGCCGAGGGAGGCAGCGTTTATCATGTGGAGGCCATAGAATGGGCAGCTTCAAGTCTGTAAACTCAGGCTACCTGAGCATGTCTGCTCTTTCCCCAGGAGCTGGCCTGGGGTCCTTGGTTGGTGGGCTCCCTGCCCACCCCGTGCCCCTGCTTCATTATTATTCTTAGACTGCATGGTGCCACTGCCCCTTATTGACCACCCCGTCCTGTAAAAAAGATGGGGTTAAATAACCAAGCCACTGTGGCCAGGGACAGCTGTACAGAAAGCACATTTCCCAGCTTGGAATATAGTGCCAAAGGGGAGAGCCAGTTGAGCTTTGTCCTTTTCTAAGAAGACAGAGCAACGCAGGCTTGATCTACTCCAGGAAGAAGGAGGGATGTTAGGAAGCAAGGCCAGGGTATCTGTCCATGGCCTCCAGTTCGTCCCCCAAAACTGCGAAGGAGGCCGCTCTGTAGAGAAAAGTTGGAGCCCTCAGATGTGTCTTACTTTCTGCCCTGTGGATCTCTGTAGGAATTCTGTGGTCGCTGTAGATCTTGCGATTTCCAAAGAGATGGACACCTTCCACCCCCATAAGCAGACTCGGCTGTATGGCATCACCACCTCCCTGTCTCAGTGTCCCCCAGGTAACTCACCTGTCTGTCAGGGGCTGAGGGCACCCTGGGGCTCAGAGTCCTCACTCTGTCTGCTACCTGTAGAGCCTCTAGTGGCCTTGATCACATGGCAAGTGGCATAGCCCCTTCTGGCAGGGGTCTTCATTATTTCATGAGTGAGCCAGATAAATCAATAGAAAACATTAAGGAATGAAGAGACAAGGGTGAAGAAAAGTAGTGAATATTGGGGTGGGTCTAGAAGCATGCAGTCTTCAGGTTTTAGACAGGATGTCTGCTGCTTTGAAAGTTCATTATTTGGTCTAACAGCAATAACAATGATTAATAATATCAGTAATTGCAAACATGGATGTGGCGCTCCCTGTGAGCTGCATACTTTACATAGATTATCTCACTTGGTGTTGTAAGTGCTTTGTTCTCATTAGTTCATTTAATTCTCATAGCACCCCATGGGGCAGTGTTATTACAATGCACATTTATAAATAAGGAAACAGAAGCCACTTGCCCAAAGTCACACAGCTCACAGTTGGCAGAGTGGGGGGTGTCTGGGCAGCCCAGCTCTGGAGTCTGTGCTATGCCGCCTCTCTAAGACCTCCCCTAACCTCTCCCTTGGCTCCCCACCCCCCACCCCAGTCAAGTGCAAAGCCAGTGGGCAAGCTAGATAAAGGGGACTTTGTTCTTTAAAATTCCAACTCCCGCGTTACAATCAGAGCGGGCAGCCCTCCCTGAGACCTGTTTAATAGCCTAATGGTAAATCTGCAGGGCCTCCAAATCAGGAATCAGAGGTTTTGCCCTCCTGGCAAACCCCCAGTGATGAGGAAACAGCCAGGAGCTAAGCTTAGCTGAGTGCCTGGAACAGCCCTCCCTGTCCCTTGGAGCCCCTACTGGCTTGGCCTCCTGGAAACCAAAAACGGGGTTTCCTACAGAGGCCACATCATTAGAGGGCTGTTGAGCTGATTTCTGCCTTTTCCAGGTCACAACTACTGCTCAGTGAACAATGGTGGCTGCACCCACCTCTGCTTGGCCACCCCGGGAAGCAGGACCTGCCGTTGCCCTGACAACACTCTGGGAGTCGACTGCATCGAGCAGAAATGAGGAGAACGTGCCTTGTCCCCTCTAAGTATTTCACAGCAATACCCTCCTTGAAAGGGTCCAGACTGAGACCTGTCTGACCTGGCTGAGTGGCCACTAGCCTGAGCCTCGACACCGTTCCTCTCACTCTTCCCCGGAACATCTGCCCTGAGCTTCTGGAGTTGGAGTATCTCTAAGCTTACACAGAGACATAAGCCCTTGACCTCAGCACTCAGACAATCATATACAGCCGCGAGTGAGGGTTAGAGGTCCCATCCCAGTGCTGTGGAACCGTTTCCCAACCTGCACCCCAATGGTGAGCAGACCCTCCCAGGCCTGAGCCGCCCCCTTCCCCACGGCCTTAAGCACTCACCCTCACTCTGAGGTGCCCACCATCCGTCAGCTACTGGCCACACGAGCCAGGGCCGCGTCAGTGAGGCTGTATATGGAGGAGGGGGTTTGCTCTCCCACACTTTCCTCTTGGTGCTCTGACTTCTTACCCCCGAGTCCTGGACCACCGGCATCTACCTAAGGCCCCCATTATGGTGAGCATAGCCTGATTTTGACCAAAACCCACCCTGCCCAAGGGATATATGGGTATTTGGTAGGTGATAATGAGCAGCCGCTCCCAGACGACTTACTGGCATTTCAGCAGGAGCCTTTAGTAACCAAGGGCTTAAGTCAAAGGAGTGTCTATTGGTAGGAATTTCAAGGTGTAGAGTCAGATGTTTGAGGATGGGGATTCTTTCGATGTGCCTTAAATTATACCAAAGATTACCAAATTATTCCTTTTTGCCCAAAGGCCCTGGATCTCAGCATCTGGTCTCCTGGGCAGCATGGCCCCCTGCTGGTACGTGTGCCCAGCGCCTCATGGAGACACTGCTGAGACCCAGGCTGGGGCTGGTACCAGGGATGCCCCACAAGACCCCTCACTTCTGGCCTCCACTCATGAAAGCCAGTCTGCAGTCAACCCAGAGCTAGCTCCTCCCTTGTTTCCCCCTCCACCCGTGACCCTTGCTGGCTGTGTTCTCATCCAAAGACTCAATCCAGGAGGGCAAATTGAGTATTTGAATCAGAGATCCAATCCCTTTACTGTGCATCAGTGTATTTAAAGGGACCATTGCCACATCTCATGCTTACATTTCCACGATTTGTTTAGAGAACGTCCTGACCAGAGGAATAGCTAGTGTCATGTGTCTATCAGTGGCTTTCCCGGAGTCCTGAAACTAGCAATTTTGGATCGAAAGTTGAGTAAAAGGAGTTCGAATTAGTAAAGGCTGGGGGAAGGGAGTGGAGAAGACTCAGCGGAAAGTCTCACCGAGAGACTGGTCAGGAGCAGGCGTGGAAAACCCAGGGGAGAGCTGGGGGAGAGGGCATAACGGTGGCAATAAGAAAAGCTCTTACATATTCGTAACTCCAAAGAGAAAATGGTGCATTTTGCCAAAGAACACTTATGCCGAGGACATGGAAGAATTTGCCCAATTTTCTCCTAGGAAACAGATGGTTCCCCTCATTTGCAAACCTCAGTCACTTGGCCCCCTGAACCCCCACTTCCACAGCACATTGGAACCTGAAGGGAGAGAGCCTTCCTGTGAATAATCCGAGTTTTGAGAGACATATATATCCCCCCAAATCACAAGGTTTGGGGAACACGTGGGTCTTTTATATAGCCCAACCCATAAATTAGTTTCACTTCCTTTTGTATTTATCATTCATTCCATATCGAGCCCTCTATATCAAATGTGTGTCATGATTTTGTATAATTTTTATAACTATTTTATTCATTTTACTAGATTCATTCTCAAATTTTTTAAATGATAAATTCTTAAACTGTGGAAACCACTGAAGGTGCTTATTAACTGTTCCCCCAGATTTATACAAGTGTTGGGTGATTCCTTGAGTTTACAGCAGTATAAATATTAGTGCAGAAAATAAAAAAAAATTTTGGTTAAAAAATGATCCTCGATCTTGTTTCAGTGGAGATGTTTAATGTCAGAAGGCTGATCGACAATGGAAAGAGCCATTTACATCTGCAAACCTGTGGAACCCCGACTGCTACGAGGGGTGCTTTGTTTCCCAACGAAGTGCT
The DNA here is from genome assembly GCA_004026885.1 of Lyroderma lyra. NCBI lineage: Eukaryota > Metazoa > Chordata > Mammalia > Chiroptera > Megadermatidae > Lyroderma > Lyroderma lyra. The sequence goes on from PVJL010005889.1 coordinate 82,671, forward strand.
CAGAAGACCTGGGGGCTTGTAACTGATTTAAACGTGAACTCAGTCATAGACCCCAAACTACCCCTTCGGAGGCTGTTTTCATTTTTTAGAAAAATTAAAGCTGTAGGCAATGGAAAGAGCTTCCTGATTCACTTCTGAGGAGGAGCTGTATTTTCCTCCCGTCCTCACTTCCAGAAGGAACACACTTTCCTGGATCTGGCCATAGAACCAGGGGCCTGTTCTAAGTGGCCACCATGGCAGAGCCACGCGTGCTGGGATGCAGATGGGCCTTTGACCTGGACAGCGTGAGGGGCTCAGGAGTGGCAGGAATGAGGTGCTCAGCTCTGCAGCTGGAACTGGTGGGTCAAGGCCCACGTGTGTTTTATTTTGGTCATAAAATCTGGTCATTGGATTTGACGATGATTTCTTTCCTACGATACCAAAAGCACAAGCAGCAAAATTAAAAAATAGACTAACTGGTCTTCATCAAAATTAAAAACGTGTGCATCAAAGGACACTATTCAAGAGGCTGAAAACACAACCAGCCCATGGAAGAGGAGAAAATGTTTCTAGATCCCATGTCTGATAAGGGTCAGAATCCAGAATAGATAAAGAACTACAGCTCAATCATATCAATAACAAAACCAACCCAATTAAAAAATGAACAGTAAGATTTGAATAAACACTTTTTCAGAGAAGATACACAAGTGGCCAATAAGCACATGAAGAGATCCTAACACTAATCTTTAGGGAAATGCAAATCACAACCATAATTACCTATCACTTGACACCATTAGGATATCACAAACAGACAGACAACCCCCAACCCCAGAAAACAATGTGCTGAGGAGGGTGGTGAGAATCGGGACCCTTGTGCACAATTGGAACCTCATTGCCAGTAGGAGTATAAAATGGTGCAGCCACCATGGAATATCGTTGCATGGTTCCTGGAAAAATTGAAAATAAAATTACCGTTGACCCAGCAATTCCACCCCCAGGTATAGACCCAAAGAATCGAGAGCAGGGGCTTGGACAAATACGTGTCCACTCTCCCCATGTCCCCTCCCCACATTCTATGTCAGGGTCCCAGGAAGCACTTCCTCCCCCGGTGGCCCTGGGCCTTAGTGTGGTGACAGACCCCGGCACCACCATCCCCTCAGACCACTCTGTTCCTAGGAGGTTCCTCACACCCCAGCCATAACTTCAAACCTCACTCAAGTGACCCTAATGGGAGTGCATCTGTCATTGTTGAAACCCTGTAGGTGACACGAGTCCATAACTCTGCAATCGCTAGTTTTGAGTATGTTTGAAGATGTCTGTAGTTTAAAAAAACCAACATTGAAAAGCTATCTTATAATCACACCTCACATATACTCATGTCTAATTAGGATGCATGTGAGTTTTAGTATAACTACCACGTATGAATTATACAGATGTATTTTTAAAAAAAAAGTACAAAAAAGCCCTATTTGTTTCGGTAACCCGTGATTTTCAGACTCTGAGGCCTGAATGGCAGACAGCTGAGCCTGCTAAGTTGGGAAATTCTAGCTCATCTGAGTTCAAATTCAGTTGGATTCAGGAATGTCCTCATCCTATTCTCCCCCAGGGTTCTGTCCCAGACCCAAATCTTATCCCCCTGGAGCTGCAGACCTGCTACTTAGGGTGCCCATGCCCAGATGACCCTTGTCAGGCTGGCCTTTCACTCCAAGTGGCCTCCGAGGGTGGGGCCTGCTCTAGGCTGTCTCCACTGGGGACTCCTGATCCTCACAGGGCACTCTGCAGCCTCCTCACCCTGGCTGCTGGCCCACATGGACCACAGCGGCTCTGTCAGCCTGTGGCCATCCCTTCTGCGGACAGGCAAGGGACAGCGTCTTCCCCCTGAGGACAGGTGTCGGTGGGCTGTTCTCTTCCCTTGCTGCCCTTTGTTTGGGGGCTGCCCTGCAGAGGTCCATGGGGCTATGTGAGGGGCCTTCACCTCACTCACAGGTTTTGCTCCACCTGAAAGAGCTGACCCAGCATGGCTCTGTCTTCCCTCTTCCTGCCCTCTGCGTCCCCCTCTGCTCTGGGCTCTTCTGGGGGCCTGGTGAGGCTGTTTTGTCTTACACCCTTGTTCAAGGTCATTCCAACCACAGTCCTCCTGGGAGCAAAGGCAGAACCACAGGGGGATTGGGGAGGGGTGTTAGAAAGGACACCCCATAGGTAATGCTGTAGATGATCACTTTAGGTAACACACACACACACACACACACACTCACACACACACACAGAGTCCAGTCAAGAAATAATGACATAATGATCCACAGAGGCTTCTCAGAGGGGGGGTGTTGGGTCGGAAAGGACAGACACACTGTGCAAGTACAAGTGTTCAAGCCGCAGTCCCAGCACCAGACGACTTTCCCTCTCCAGCACTTACCCCACTTCAATAAACAGCAACTACGATAACTTTTCTCCCCTGAGCAGTAAAGGTCCTGCCACTTCGGCCCCCGAGGCCTCACCCTTTCCACCCCTGGATTTAGTGTCCCAAACCACCTCCCTGCATTGAGTCTCCTGGATCCTGGAACTCCTGGCATGGGCGGATGGGCTGAGTCTCGCGTGACTTCCCTCCCTGTGTGCGGCCCAGGCGAGTTCATGGCCAAGGAGGACGTGTAGCGGGAGGAGGTGGACGCCCTTGAAGAACAGAGGAGTGGGGAGCAGCATTAGAAGTGAGGAGTTCGGTGGGAGATGTTCACTCACATTCACCCAGCAACTGCTGGCAGCAAGTGCCAGTGATTTCCTGCCTCTGGCATTCCGGCCTGCGGGAGGGAGGGTGCCACACGTCTGGGCCACGTTATCCTCCAGCTCCTGGTCCTTGGGTCCGTGCTCCTCACTGCTCCCTGGGACCTCCAGGGTCCTTGGCACTGATGCCCACGTGCACGCTGAGGCCCCGGGACCCACAGCTGCCCACTTCTTCCTCGAGGGCTTCCCGAAAGAGGGCAGAGCCCGAGGCAGAACTCACTTCCATTCATGGTGCCACCCAGGTACTGCATGAGGGCGACAGACACCCCTGAAGCAGGCACAGAAACTGGGGACAATAGCCTTGCCCATCCCCAGCCTTGCTCCTCTGACCGCAGGCCTCCCTGCCCTGCATCCCTGTCTGCAGCCTGCGCTGCTGTCTATATCACCTGCCAGGAAACCTCGTCTTCCCCAGGGGCACCTCAGTCCAGGATGCTTTCCTGCCCCTCCTGTCTGGGTGACTCAGTCCAGGGTGGCCAGTAAAAGACTTTCAAAGACAAAAACATACCACTTTCTGACAACATCTGATGGGGAAATGGGGATACAGGGACAGAGAGAGAAAGGACTCATTCCTGTCTCTTTTAAACAATTGAAGGTAGACGTGCCATCACTGTTGTATTTGGGTTCAGCAGATACATTTGTAAGAGTGATGGAACAGCTTTATTATTTCAGCGCCAGTATAGGCAACACACTTGAACTTGCATCTCTTTGTAACTAAGCAAACCTATGATGAAGAAAATCTTTCAAAGACAGTAAAGATGTAAGGGGAAACTTAGTTTTACACACATAGAGGGTACTCAAGTGAGCATGCTTGAAGATGTGGAAGGAGAAGGAGGCGGGGCCGGGAGCCCTCACTGGCGAGAGGGTCACTGCCCGGCTGTGGTTCTGAGGTCGAGCCCTGGCTGCTCCCTGTCCACTGCAGTCCGAAGGCGAGAGTCCCTTACTACAGAGAAGGACTCCTACGAGGGGCCTGTGTTAAAACAACACGCGATTAAGAGATGGAAGGGCAAAAAAGGGTTTGAAAGACAGCCTCTAGGATTGGCTTTCTGGTTGCTTGAAGCTCAAGTGGGGACAGATGAACCCAGGTGACCATCCGAGCTCTCCAGCAGGTTTACTCCGGGCGGTTCTTCTCAGAGACAGTTCCAGAAGATGCCGCTAGAGGGCAAGCGAAACCTCTCAATGCCTGGCTGGGGGTGGGGTGAGGGGAAGGGAGTGGGGGAGGAGGTTGAGGCTCCCAGGCCTGGAGCCCCAGATAACTTCCCCCAAAGCAGCAGTGCTCAGGCTTTCCCATCTTTCTGCTCAAGAACTTACTTAATATCGGTCGGTTGCCTAACCTGCTACCAAAGGAGGTTCAAGTGCTCCAGTTTCCCAAATGTCTTCAGCCTCTTCATTTTAAAGCACACATCCTCCCAAAGTCCTCTCTTACTCAATACACATTTGCGCCATCTGCAGCACTCTGGCCACAACGTTCCTAAGTGTACTTCTGTGTCCACCCAAGTGTCACCATTTCTTGAGGGACCAGAAGCCGAGAACAGAGTCCTTCTCGCCGCGCTCGGAATGAGCCAGCCCTGTGGACACCTTAATCTTGGACTTCTGGCCTCCAGAGTGGTGACACTATACATTTCTGTTAACGCTGCTCAGTCTGTGGGACTTTGTTATGGCCGCCCAAGGAAACCAAGGCACACGTGATATGTTCACTAATACACAGGTGACAGGCTGCACTTTAGTTCCTACCAATATGAGAATTCCTGGGAATAAGAGAGCACGTGCATTTCAGAAGAAAACCAACAGGAGCTGCAAGTGTGCGGGGCCCCCAACTAGGAAAGTTCATGCCTTCGGCTCAGTCCGAACTCAGCCTCCCCTGTGAGCCAGGCATCAGCTCTGGTTTAAGCCAGAGCCTCTGAGGCCAGGATCAATGTGACCCACCCGTGACCCCAACACACAGCCAGGCGAGAACCATTGAAAAAATTCCTGGAAGAATAAAAAACTTGATGAGATTTTCATAGGGGTTGGGGCACATCTGAGAATCAATTTAGGGAGCATTGTAGTCTTAATAACATCGAGGCTTCTGGTCCATCCACATGGACTATTTCTCCATTTCTTCAAGAGCTATACTTCTTGTGAGACTATTATGCTCTGCCCACAGCCTGGACCACATATATCTGTGTCTTACTGATGTGGCATCTGGTCCCGGAGAGGTCAGGGAGCCTGTGAAGGCGACACAGCTGGCATGGGCACGCCGGAATCCCGGCTTGTTTGTCTCACGCGGCCTCCACCTCACTTTGCTGCCCCCAGCCAGCCTGGTTTAGGGCATGTCATTGACACAATCACTGCCTTCCAAAAGGGAGACCGGGTTATCTACAGTAACCTGCAAATAGGTCCAAAATGTGGCGTGAGTGAATAAGGAAGCCACAGAAACGGTACGTCCTACAACCTGTTGTTGTACAACCAAAGGCATATTGTGCTTGCACTTAGGGAAGGCCTGGAAGGAGACACGTGAAATTCTTTGCTGTGGTTCCCTCTGGGAAGGGTGACATGGTGGTGGCAGGGGGTCCGTAAGGAGGATTTTAAGTTTCATTCTGGACTCTCCTCCCCTGTGATGAGGATGCATCACCTTTACAATGAAAAGCATTTCAGGTTGAGAGAGAGACGGGGAAAGATTTTCCTGGTGATGCCCATTGCAGAACCTTGCAAATGGCGGGGTGGGGGGCAGTTCCTGGGCTCCCCTTCACAGCTACAGTGACTGTGGAGTCAGTCTGCTCTCCAAGGGTCACTGTGCAAGCCGCACTTGCGGAGGTGAGGGCAGGGGAGGAAAAGGACACAGTGAGGGAGCAAACTTGGACCTGTTACATCCCAGGTCCTCCGCGTGGCTGATGGGGAGCTGGTGCCCTCGACATTGCGCTGTAGGTTGGTGCCCTGGGCATGCAGGCCATTTACTCTATGCCAGAACTGCTGCGCCCACGGCTACTGTGGGGCTTGCAGCAGTTCCTGTTTGGGGACCAAACCACCATAGGAAAGTGACAGAGGAAGCTGTGGCTGTGACAGTGAGAGTGGGGTGTGAGGAGGGCCAGTTGCTCTCTGCCCTTTGGGGAATGGATGTGCCTGGGGTCTTCTGCAAAGCTTGACAAGACAGGGGCTGCTGACTGGTGCTGCCTCAGGGGCCCCTGGAGACCTTCACCTTGACTCTCCTCCCTTCTGTTATCACCCCCCACCCAAAAGCCACCCCTCCCTACTGCACCCACCCTTCCCGCTACTGGGTATTTCTCACACTGAACGGAAATGGCCTATTTCTTTGTCCACTCCCCAGACTGTGAGTTTTTTGAAGGCAAGAACTCTGCCCCACATCTTTGCTTTCCTAGAACCATGCAGCGTACATAACACGTACACCTCAAATGCTGTATGAATGGACAGACAAATGGCTGGATGGAGCTGATACGATGGAAGCTGAGTCCCACCCAAACTTAATGTTCCTCCAGCCCAAACTTGCTCCCACTGCCTAAATGCAGCCCCTCACACCGCCTGCTGCCCCGTGAGTGTGGGCCAGAGGTTGCTGCACACACACCGGGCACCGTGGAGACACTGGGTGTCTGTCCTCATTGACCCTCCTGAGAGTCTGAAAACAGAGCAGACTGACAAGAATGAGAGGACAGGCCATAGTCAGGGAGAAAGTATTTGCAAAACACACATCTGGGAAAGGACTGGTACCTAAATACACAGTGAACTCTTAAAACTCAACAGTAAGAAAATAAGTGGCCCAGTTTAAAAACCTGGGCAAAAGATCTAAACAGACACCTCACCAAAGAAGATATAGAGGTGGCAAATAGCATATAAAAAGATTGTCAGGGTGCCAAAAAATGTACACACATTTTAAGAGATGCTATCTATGTATTACTTTGTGAAGTTGAATTGAATTACAGTAGCAATGTGTAGTATGACATTTGCTCAAAAGATGGCATTAATCAAATGAATGCTAGGGTCACCATGCGACAGGCAGGACAGTCAAAGAAAACAGCAGAAGCACAGTTGTTCAAGGAGCTCAAGGCCATTTTGAAGTGGTATTTGAAATTTAAGAATGTTCTCCTGACCTAACACCCTGGACTTCTACCTGTGGGGGACCTTAAAGGATGTGGTATACCACAGAAAACCGGCTACACTGGCAGTACTTCAGGAAGAAACTGAAATGGCATGTGCAGGGATACAAGTGGACACTTTGGTCATTGTTGCTCAAGCAGTAGTTCACCGTAATCAGAAGCGTCTGGATGCTGATGGTCACTACTTTGAGCACCTCTTGTAATTGCAGAAGTCAAACGGGACTTGCATCCATCTTTTGTTGGTATATATTATTACAGTTTAATACAGTTTTTTTCCTTTTCTTAAAAGGTGTGTACATTATTTTGGCACCCTCTATATAATTAGGGAATTACAAATTAAAACAATAAGATACCACTACACACCCATTAGAATGGCCAAAATCCAGAACACTGACCATACCAAACGCTGGTGAGGACGTGGAGCAGCAGGAACTCTCACTCACTGCTGGTGGGATTGCAAAATGGGGCAGACACTTTGGAAGACAGTTTGGCAGTTTCTTACAAAACTAAATACACTCTTACCATACAGTCCAGCAATCACATTCCTTGGTATTTACCCAAAGAAGATGAAAACACGTCCACACAAAAGCCTGCACCTGGATGTTTAGAGTAGCTTTACTAATACTTGCTAAAAGTTGGAAGCAACTAAGATGTCTGTCAATAGATGAATGGATAAATAAACTGTGGTCCATCCAGGCAATGGAATATTATTATTCAGCGCTAAAAAGAAATGAGCTATCAAACCATGAAAAGACACAGAGGGACTTTAAATGCAAATCACTGAGTGAAATAAGTCGATCTGAAAGGCTACATACTATACGATTCCCACTCTATAACATTTTGGAAAGGAATACCTAGGAAGACAGTGAAAAAAAAATCACAGCTTTCAGGGTTAGATGGAGAGAAGAGTAAATAGGCGAAGCACAGAGGGTTTTAAGAGCAGTGAAACTATTGTGCACGACAACATAATGGTGTTTTAAAACACTGGGCAAAACCCATGGAATGTACGACACTAAGAGCGAACCCTAATGTGAACTACGAACTTTAGTTAAGAAAAATGTACAGTATTGGCTCATCCATTGCAATCATGGTCCCACATCAACCCAAGATGTTAATAGCAGGGGAAACTCACTTTTAACACTGTGCACGTATGACTGTCCTGAAATGTTTAAAACAAAACAAAATAAAATAAAACAAAATCAAAGCTCTCATTTGGGGACTTGAGATTAAAGCGCTGGGATTGTCACTGAAGACTTGGGACTGTGCTAGCGAGTATGTGCCTGGGCCAGGCAGAGGCCCACGCGGGCCTGTTAGCGCCCTGGGGCTGCCACAGCAAAGCACCCACAACAGGGGTGGTTTAAACAGAAACTGATTTTTCTCCCAGTTCTGGAGTTTAGGGGTCCAAGGTCAAGGTATTGGCAGGGCTGTTTCCTTCTGAAGGCTGAGGAAGAGAATCTGCTCCCAGCCTTCCTCCTTGGCTTATAGACCTTCGTGCTCACATGGTGTTCTCTGTGTGCCCACATGGCCACCCTAATGACCCCATTTTTACCTGATTACCTCTAGAAAGTCCCTATCTCCAAATAAGGTCACATTCTTAGTACTGGAGGTCAGGACTTCAACAGATGAATTTAGGGGGCACGAAGGCACTCATAATACCACAACACCGAACGATTACTTGCAGAGAGGATTGCTACCAAACAAAGTTGGTGGAGAAGCCAATTGGCTGGGGCAATAGGTTTTTACAGAGAAAAAGGTTTACTTGTTAGGCAGCCAAACGAGGAGACCAGAGACAAGGCTCAGATCACTCTCCCCAGATAAAGACTTGTAGTAAATTTAGAAGATAAAGGTAAGAAACAATGCACCTTTATGTATTCTAATTCGGAAGTCTTGACTGGACAGTCAGGAAATATCTAAGGTGGGAATGGGAAAGGTGAGAGAAAGCTAAAGGAATCCCAAGTGGGCAGGGTCTGGCTGGTGAGGGCTAGGTGGCCGGCTGCTGAATACTGTCTGTGAGGACCGGGTCTGCGCACAAAGGTTCCGGATGGGGGTGGCTTTGGTCCCAACCACCAGTTGGGGGCAGTTGGAGGTCATTTGTTGGCTACTTGCCTGGGTGAGCCCCTGGGACCATGTGATCCAGCTTGGTCTTTTGATCTCTGGGACACTCTGAAGGAGGCCTTCTGTTACCTCCTAAAAGACACTTAAAAAAAAAAAAAAAGGAACTAGGAAAAAATTATTAGAGACTGGTGTTCCAGTAAAGAAATTGCAAAGAATGCATTCTTCTGTCCCCTCAGGAAAAAGCTGCTGGGAAGGAGAGCCCAGGGCGGACGGTGTGTACTCGGGCCACTCAGCACTTCCTTCTCCCCGTCCCAGCCCTGCTGCGGCTCCCGCCTGCTTTGTACCCTCGGGGTCCTGCTCCTTGGGCCAGCTGTCCCTTCCCCATGCTCTGACCAGTAATGACTGAGTGCAGCCCAAGGAGGATCAGGTGTAGTGAAATACGGCTGTGCTGGGCAGCCCGACCGTGGTGGACAGCTGGACCACCTGACACCTAAGGGCCATCACAGAAGAGGCCACTTTGCCCTTTTAGGGCTGGGTGCAGGTCTCTGAGAAGACCCCATGGGTGGTGCAGGCGGTGCTGGCTACTTCAAGCCTTTTACCGACCCAACAGCCAACTGGGGGTCCAGGGCTAGTGGCAGGATCACTGCCGTGAGCACCATTGGCCACTATTACACGGCGTCGCTAAATGAAGGACAGAGAGCTACAGGTCTAGGCTGCCTGGTACAGTGGAGACCATTATGGGGCTGGTGGCTACCAAATCACATCATCATCGTCACCCAACCGAGCCCAATAGACAACATGCAACAGAAGACCTGGAAGGCAGCCCCGTGACCTCAGGAGCTGAGAGCTTTGTGTTGGTGACAGGCCTAGTGAGCGAACGAGCTGTGGACACCATGGCCCTAAATATACACAGACTGGTACTGATCAGCAAGTGAGACTGAGGCTTTTTGCCCAGAGGTAAGTTGACTTAACGATATTTTAGGACACATAATTGTATGTAATGAATTTAAATATTTTATGCTTCATTCCTCTCCCAGTGGCCCGTATCTTAAGGCAAATTGATGTTTTGCATGGAAAGAACTGTGTTCTGCAATGCTTTGTTGAAAGGCTTTGCAGCCTCTTTCATATTAATTTCCCTTGACCCTGGCCCTGAAAAGGAAAGTGGAAAATGAAACAAAATAGCCTTACACAATGCTAACGGTCAGAGAGAACTTAGGGTGCCTGAGGAAAATGGGGAGGAAAGTGCTGCTTTGGGTGTTTCTCCCCAGCACACCCCCACCCCCAGCGTTGGGAGGAAGCTCAGATCATTGGACTGCCCCCTTCAAAGGCTGGAAGCTGGCCACCCTGTTTATAGTTCACATTTTAGCAGAGTTTTCACCTGGATTTTATGATCATCCCACCTCTGAGCTTTTCCTGCCATTGACATACGCCAGTGACACAACTGAGGAATAATCTCTAGGTTTTAAACAGGACAGAAAACAATGGCACTGCCCAATGGCACTGCCCCATCTCAAACGGTACGTGTGGTCAGCCTCGTCTCACTGGGCTAAATTCAAGGTGTCCGTAGGCTGACCAGGCATACTACTTGAAACCAGACAGTACTGCTGTTTTCTGACCCGTTTAAAACAGTACGTCTGGTCAGCCTAAAAATTCCTCTAGAAAAGCTAGAAGTTGTTGGTTACGCATTTCATTTCTGTAGAATTTGCTCTCACATATGGCATTTAAGCACGAATGAAACTGACCTCCTCCCCTGGGGCAGTGTATCATCAGCTCTCCATTAACGAGTTGTTGGGAAAAAAAGTAAAAGACCACCATCTAATAGAATTAGGGGGGGCTCCCTGGTGGTGTAGTGGCCAGGCTGCAGCACTCTCAACGCTGCAGCCTGGGTTCAATTCCCAGCCAGGGAACTACCAAAAACAAACAAACAAACAAACAAACAAACAAACAAAAAAATAGAATTAGGAATTTCAGTGTAGGTTTAGTTAGTGATTAGATTCGCTTTGCCATATTATTTTATTCATTTACTAGTCACCCAGTGCTTATATACTACTGACAAAACTTCATGGCTATTGAAGTCTTTTTTCATTGAGATATAATTGCATATAGCATTATAGCAGTTTCTGGTGTACAGGATAATGATCTGGTATCTGTATATATTGCGAAATGACCACCATAATAAGTCTAGTTAACATCCACCACCACATGGAGTTATAATTTGTTTTCTTGTGATGAGAACTTTTATAGTCTACTTTCTTAGCAACTTTTAAACATATAATACAGTATTGTTACCTATAGTCCCTATGCTATACATTACATCCTCAGGACTTACTTATTTTATGACTGGAAGTTGGTAGCCTTTGATACTTCCCTTCACAGCTATTAATTCCCAATAAAATTGTTTGCTTTATAAGAACATCAGAAGGCACCCCCATACTTGGCTGTGCTTCCCTGGAGGCACCTGACTCCTGTATTTTATTCTCTGTGGCAGGGGTGTCCAATCTTTTGGCTTCTCTGGGCCACTTTAGAAGAACTGTCTTGGGCCACACATACAACACACTCACACTGGCAATAGCTGATGAGCTAAAAAAGGAAGGTAAGAGGCTTCCCTGGTGGAGTAATGCCTAGGTTTTGATGCTCTCACTGCCGCGACCTGGGTTCGATCCCTGTTCAGGGAACCAACCAATAAATAAATAAATAAATAAATAGAAAAGGAAAGTAAGTGAATAATTTTTGTCATGTTTTAAGAGTTTATGAATTTGTGTTGGGTCTCATTCAAAGCCATCCTGAGCTGCATGCGGCTCATGGGCCATGGGTTGTACAGGCTTGGCCTGTGGGTATACACAATGTACTCAATGGGGAGTCCCACATGGCATCAAACCCACCCCAAAGCCAGGGAAAAAGCGGGAATGGAAGGCTGCTCAGGAAGCTGGACCATGCCGGTCACGTGACTTCTGCCAGTGCGACATAGATCAGCGCGTGGGACAGCTTCGCTTCTCCGTGACTGAATTCCACGGAGGTGGTTTGTCTGGAAACCACCGTTGTCAGTTATAACTGAACTTCCAGAGTCAGGAGACAGGTTCCAGCTGGCAGAGTGCGGGGCCCGTGGTGTGCCCTCAGTGGATGTCCACTCATCAACCTCATGCATAGGTTATCGCTGCAAGGAGCTCCGGAGTAGGGGTGTGGGGGAGCTGTTTCCTGCTGCCAGCCTTAACCAGGGATTTGTCAGCAATGCTCCTCCCTCTGGGAGCTGCTCTCAACAACCAGGCCCTGGTTCTAGAGGGCAGTGGTGACACCAAGTCAAAACTGCAGGCAGCCGGAGAAGCACACGGTGGCAGCAGAGAAACAGGTGGTGAGCCAAGTCTGCCAGCCGGTTGCTGGGCTGGCTCATGGCATTACCAGGAATTACCAGGTGATCCACTGAAAGGTGGTGCCAAGTGCAGGTGGAGGGGGAGCTAGAGGACTCAGTCTTAACCAGTCATAAAAGCCATGGAGCCCCAGCCTGGCTATGTTGCAATGAAATCTTGGGCAAGGCACACTGTGTGTGACATTATGCAGAACACTTCCCCCCAAAGTTGTGAAGGACTTCTCTATAGAGAAACAGAACTAGACCTGTTCTGGCATCGCTGAGGGTGAAAGTCCAGCCCACAACCCTCCGGCTTGGCATGTCTCCAGATGCTGCCAGATTAGCCCTGTCCGCAAGACAGCCCTATAGCTGGGTCTGAGTCTAGACTCGCGGGGATGTTCACAGGCTGGGGACCATGTCTGGCCACGTCAGCGACCTTCCTGTACTCAACACAAATGAAGATTTTTGTAAGCAGACCTCATCTGTGGTTTGGACCATTATCAGGTCTCAGGCCCGATTTGCAATTGATGATATTTTTCCTTTAGCCTCAGCTCCAGTGCTGAGACGATCTACCCTCATCACCCTCCACCCCTCTGTGCTTTGCTCTGACCTCTGACCACTCACTGCCTGCCAAGCTGGCCTGCCTCCCTCCTTCTGTCCCCTCCCCGTGACCTCCCCTCCAGTCCTGGAACATGACATGTGCAAGTAAGCATGCGTGCCCGTGTGTGTGTATATGTGAAGCTGCCCCTAAAGCCGGATCTGAGAGATGGGCCAAGAATTCATTCAGTCAACAAAAATTGATTAGGCACTTTTGAAGCACAGGGAATAGGGATGCAGCAGTGAGAAGACAGACAAACCCCTGCCCCGCCAAAGGTCATAGGAGCTACCAGGAAATGACGTTCAATGAGGGCTGTCTGCAGGCCAGACACCTGTCACTGTGGTAGCCCATGTGGAGTGGTAGAGATAGTACAAGGAGGGAACCCCAGTTCCAATCCTCCTGTTCATCTTCAGCTGTGTGTCCCTTGATGAGTTACTTAACCTCTCTGGGCCTCATTTCACTCATCTGGAAAAAATTTGTAATGATAGCTACTTTAGAGGGTTGTTTCACAAATAAATGTTTCATAAATAATACCCATCATAATTATGACAATGAATGCTTATGGCAAGTCCAGAGCACCTATTCCCTAGTGGAGTTTTTGATATGTTCCAATTCAGTGGTTGTCCAACTTCAGTCTGCTCCAGACTCCCCAAAGGGCAAGTTCAAATGCAGGCTTCTGGGCTCTACCCACTGCCCCCAGGTTCTGATTCGGTGGGTCTGGGTGGGGCCTGAAGATATGTGATTCTCACAAGTTCCACATGGCTCTGATGCTGCTGGTCTGGGGACCACTCCTTGAGAACCACTGTGCTAGTTTACACTGCGGATTTCAGAGAGGAGAGTCCTATAGTCAGAATGTTGCTCCCGGCCCACAATCAGCAGAGTCCAGACCTCTGGTCTCCTGGTCCAAGCCAAGGTCAGGAGGCCCGAGAACAAGTGCCAGGCCCTCAGGGTGAGTCAGGATGCAAGAAATCAGACTCCAGGCAAAGGCCAGGGGAATCCAGGATTCTAGCGAGAGGAAGGTGCCCCACCGTGCGAGGAAGGAAACGGGCCTCTGAGGGCCTGGTCCACAGCAGCCCAGATCTCTGGGCTCAGGAAGTGTGTGTGAGCATGAGAGAGTGTGAGAGCAAGTGCTTTCGTATGTGAGTGTGACAGCATGTGAGAGTGTGTGTGTCTAAGTGTGTGTGAGAGTGTGTCAGTGTGTGAGAGAGTGTGTGACTGAATGTGAGTGTGTGTGAGTGTGTGTGAGTGTGACAGCGTGTGAGAGTGTGTGTGACTGAATGCGAGTGTGTGTGTGAGTGTGTGTGAGTGTGTGAGAGTGCTTTTACGTGTATGACAAGTATTTGAGTGAGTGAGTCCATGTGTGTGTTTTACGTGTGGGTGTGACAGTATGTGAGCTAATGTGAGTGTGAATGGGCATGAGTGAGTATGAGGGGTGAGGGAGTGTTTTTATGTGTGAGGGTGACAGTATGTGAGTGAGTGTGAGTGTGTGTGTGAGTCAGCTCGGGAGGCCATAACAAAGAGACTGAGCAGCTTAAACAACAAGACAACTTTTTCACAGTTCTGCAGGCTAACGTCAATGTAGGTGGGCGTGGTGCCTCCTGAGGGCTCTCTCCTTGGCCTGCAGTCGGCCATCTTCTCCCGTGACCTCACATGGTCATCTTTGCGCGTGTCTGTGTCCTAATCTCCTCTTCTTACAAGGACCCCAGTCTTAGTAGAGTAGGTCCTACCCTAATACTGTATTTACCTTAATTATCTCTTTAAAGGCTCTATCTCTAAATACAGTTACATTCCAAGGGATTGGGGGTTAAGATTTCAGCATAGCAATATTAGGGGGACACAACTGAGCCCACGACTCTGTGTGTGTCTATGTGTGTGCATGCATGCATGTGTGAGAGCCCTAGTGTGTAAGAACCCTGACTTTCTTTCCTGCCTCCTCCTGGGTTTGTGAGTTTGTGGGGAAGACAAGAGGGCTGGCCTGTCACAGGCTAACACAATTCTTTGGATCTTAGGGTTCTGCATGAAATCCTCTTAAGTTCATGTGGTCTTGGGCCTCCATCCCAGCAGTGCCTTCCTCCCAGAGCCAAGCCGTGATGACATCGCTTGTGCCCCCATCACAGCAGGAGCCAATCTGTTTGAGATGGTGGCTGCCCTCCGAGGACAATGCCAGTCTTGCTCCCAGCAGCCTGACTCCATTCACTGGACCTCTCCTCACAAATCACTGTCCTTCGTGCGTCCCCGAGGCCAGGGTCCCTGTTGTAAGTTTCAGCTACAAAAGACATTTTTGAGACTTTTTCTAGTTAGTTAAGCTTGTTCTTTCGCAGTGAAGAACTGTTTGTGGCCTTGACAGGGGAAGTAGCAATAGTCCATTTTGGGCCTTATGAAAGTCGTATTTTCCATTTGGGATAGATCATTACCTAATAGGCCGTTCTTTATAGGAACTGAACAAAGGCTCGCTGACACAATTGCAACTGTTGGCTGTTCTCGACGCAGCTGGACAATTGTTTTGCCTCTGGGTGCAGCACACACAAAAGAAGGGCCCTGGGTCCACCTGGACTTCTAGTATAAACTGGATTACTGGGTGCCTGGTGGGTCTGGGCCCCAGGATTCTCAGGAGGGTGGACACACAGGCCACAGGCCAGCAAGCACCAGGTGACAGGAAGCACAGGGCCCACCCAGGCCCAAGCCCAGGCCCACTCTGTAACTGGCATTCATTGAATGTTTGTTGACTGAATGGCTGATTGAAGGAATGAAAAGATATGATTTAAAGGGAAGGAAATGTGTTCCAGGTAGAAAAAAAGGGGGCCAGAAGTGACAAAGGGACATTGTTACCAGTTTCCTTCTAGAGGGGTCACTGCAGTGGGCCACACTGCCTTTAAGAAAACCTGTCAGTCAGGATACCTGTCAGTCTGCCTAAACTTACTTATTAAGCACCCACTGTATGCAGAACACTGGGAAGCCAATGTTCTCAAGAATTTTGGTTTCCCACTTATGTGTTATATGAAAAAGCCATAACTGCAGCTATACACACGCATTAGAGTTCTCCGGAGAAAACAGAACAAATAGGACATAGATAGATATGTAGCAAGAGATAATTTACATATAACATTGTGTACATTTAAGGTGTACCATGAGTTTAAGGTGATTTGAGAAAGAGGTTTGCTATGAGGAATTGACTCGTGTGATTATGGAGAAGTCCCACGGCCTGCAGGCTGGAGGCCCAGGAGGCCACTGTCACTCCAGTCAGGCCTGAGGCCTGAGAACCAAAAGCGCTGATGTCCAAGGGGGAGAGGATGCACGTCCAGCTCAATGGGAGGGAGAGGGGGAGAGAGGGAGGGAGGAAGGGAGGGAGGGAGGGAGGGAGGGAGGGAGGGAATTCACTCTTCCTTGGCCAGGTTCTCCTCAGGCCCTTAGATGGGATCTGGCTCACCCACTGGTGAGGGCAGTCTTCACTCAATAGACGGATTGAGACACGAACCTCTTTCAGAAACACCCTCACAGACACACCCAGAAGAATGTTCCGCCTGCTATCCGTTCATCAGTTAGCCCTGACAACTTGACATAAAATTAACCATCACAGGACTGGGAGGAAAATGGAAAATATTGTAATGATTGCATTGACATCATGGTATTATGGCGAAATTTGTTTTTCTTCTAGACGTTCTCTGTCATTTTGGCTTTTAACATCAAAATAGGTTTCTAAGTAAGTTAAACCTCTTCTGCTGTGATCACTGTGGTCAGCTCGGGCCGGGGTTGCCTGTCCTTCCTGGAACTGTCATTTCAGTCTTAGAGGGTGTGTGGGGGCGGTCAGGAACAGTGGGGGCAAGGGCAAACTCGGGCCATTCTTGGGGTCGAGTTGGCCTCTGTGGGGCCACATCTCTCCACAGCACCCTCTGCTCATTTTGCCCCAGTGACCCGAAAATCCGGCTTGCTTTTTACTCTTCTCTATCACACTCTTCCACTTAGTCATTCATCTCTGAGACATTTATTAAGCAGTTTTCTATGAACAATGAGCCACGCTGGGCCCTGAGCATCACTGAGTGAGCACTGGGCCCTGCATTTTTGGCTCCAGCTTACAAAGGAGGCAGAGAGTTAAACAAATGGGAAAGAAACAGGAACGTGGATGCGCGATGGGAGCTCAAAGCCAGGAACCTGGACAACGAGGATGGGTCTGGGCACCGCTCATGTGGCACAGGCTGCGACTGGGTCATGGGCCGAGGCCTGGGTCAGGCCCATGCTCACTAATTATAGAGAAGCAGTTACTGCGAAATTTCCCTGAGGAAACCAAAGCTAGGGTTTGGTTTCCACGTAGATTGAGCAACTTCCTTCCAAGGCGCTCAGCCCCCTCCACAAAACATTCTCTTTCGACACAGGCAGTCTAATAACACAGCAGGGCTGGATGGTGAGTCTGATGTAAACACAGGGCGGGCACAAATAGCGTCCCCTTTTTATGAGCTGGTCATCTATACCAAAATCACAAGCATGCAATTCTGTAACATAACGATATTGTAACTATATGAACAAAACTACCTTAAAAGCAGGGCCCGTGGTTACTCTGGTGGGACTGTTTACAGGAATTTGATGGTCTACCTGGATAATCTGGAAAATTCTGGACTAGGTTGAGGTCACAGTTCATGGGCAATGTGGAGGCAAGGGATCACTAAAGGCATAATGTTAGGTTTAAACAAAAAAGTCCCAGAGGACATTTACCATCACCCTGGCAGCCACCTAAAGAAAATTGAAACCTTACCAAAGCCACCCAAGGCTTTTGTTACCCAGAGCCTCCCTTTCAAAGTTTGGTCTCCTCTAGGGGTTACCTGAGCCCCTTCCCCCAAAGCCCACCCAGCTCACCCCCAACCCCCACCAGCAGGTGGGCCAGGAGCTCCCCCACTTCAGCCTCGCCAGGCTCTGGGGAGAGACAGAAAACAGTCCCATTCACTGAAGTCAGTTACCTCAAAAAGGCCCAGATTCCCGGGTTCGCGTTCTCTGACCTGTTCCTAGTCGTGTTTGGACGAGTTTTGGTTGATGCGCTGCAAGAGCTGTTTTCAGTTTTTCCAACTCTTTCCCTGGCTGTGGACACCTTGACCTAAATGTCCAACCGCTTCCTGTTGGTCATCACTTTTACCAAACTTTCACCTTTCACTTCCAGGTTGTTAGCTCACTTCTGGGTTGCTAATTCTCTCTCCACCTCCATATCTCTCTCATGTATTTCGTGTGCGTGTGTGAGTGTGAGTGTGAGAGTGTGTGTGTGTGTGTGTGAGTGTGTGAGTGTGAGTGTGCGCGCGTGTGTGAGAGTGTGTGCGTGTGTGTGCATGTGGGAGTGTGTGTGTATGAGTGTGTGAGTGTGAGTGTGCGCGCGCGCGTGTGTGTGTGTGAGTGTGTGTGAGTGTGTGCGTGCGTGTGCATGTGGGCGTGTGTGTGAGTGTGAGTGTGTGAGAGTGTGTGCATGTGCGTGTGTGTGCGTGTGGGAGTGTGTGTGTGTGAGTGTGTGAGTGTG